>CM074965.1:15826302-15839678 GCA_037577455.1 Pangasius macronema | reverse complement strand
AATTCGAAAAGACTGGAAGTGTTGCCAACCAACAAAGAAGTGGACGTCAACGAACATCCACTGACGAAGGCACAACCTACCTGCTGGCGCACATAGTCCCCTATATGTGCAGAGTTCTGGGACATCCTGTATATTTATGTATTTATTTATTTATTTGAGAAATAGGGACATATCATAAGCTACAGCAAGTGGGCATTTGGAGAAGAAAAAAACACACACACACACACACACGAGAAATATGCAACTCTTTCACCCAGAATAGAATTATTTTTTTAAGCTTTTTTTTTTTTTTTTTTAATTTTAGCTGTGAAAGTCATACAGGTAATATTAGCATATAACATGTAGAAAAATTAGGTGGACAAAAACATAATTAAAGCATATAACTAGACCGTAACGTTTGCAGGTAGCTTTAAATGCACAATCTTTTCCCCCCTGAGAGTGTATTCAATAATAAACTAATAATAAAAGTTCTTTTGTGAAGTGAATGACTTGCTATTACTATTCAACATAAACGCATTAATAATACATCCTTGAATTATGGCAGTAATAATAGCAGCATGTATATAGGTCAAGGAGTTCGTCTTCATTTTCACCTGGGGCTAAACTCTAATTCAGAACCTGCCTTAAACCCTGTGTGAATGTCTTTGGATTTTAAGGATTTACTTCAAAAGCCTACAAACTCCCCCTATATATTATTCCAAAACTTTGGCATCTGTTGCAGATCTATATTTGCTTCACATGGAAATTGCTCCACCTAGTGCAAAAAGAAGACGTACACTGACAACAAAAAGACCAATAATCCCACTTTTAATTTATTCATCATAAACAATAAATAATAAATAGCCAAGAAGGAGTGGAAAAAGACAAATCAATGCCACTCTCCTCTAGTCTTCCAATACATAATTCGGATTAACCACTAGGAAAGGGTCTTCCTCCATAACAGGCTCTTCTCCTTCATCTCTGACCTTCTTTAGACCAGTTTTGGTCAATTCTATGATGATATGGTCCTGTAATAAAAAAATAAATAAATAAGAAAAGTATGAACATGAATAACACCCACAGTGACGAGACATTTTATCTTTATATGTACATGTCATTTAAAACTGGCCTACCAGAAGTACCATGCCACATGTAACTAAGAAATTCATACAAATTTCATTCACAACTTAAATCCTTACAGTAGGTTTTCTTTGCAATCATTATTTTCAAAATTGAAGGTCAGTGTCTTTGTGCAAAATGTGTTTTTCCATATATGAGTAACTTTCAGTCTTATTTTATGATGACATATTACATGTTAAATGTTATTCTTTGACTGAAGGCCTTAAGTAACTTTTGCGTGGTTGAATACGAGGTTCATAAGAACCACGTGCAAGTACGAACTAGATCTAATCTTTGGAGAATAGACAGCCATAGTCACAAGACCACCTGAGGCATATGATCGGTCTGAGGAATTTACTTGAGCCAATCATTTGATTTGTTGAATCACGGCATACCCATCAAACTTTCTCGGTCACCAGAATAGCAGTTCGGAATTGCTCCCTTTGCCCACTTAGGAAAATCGTGACCCGAAACCTACCAACGTGAATGCAGAGTTTCTACTTAAGCCTTATAAAGCAAATGAGATTTAGACATTGATATAATCTGTTAAGTCTATACTCACATAATGGATCAACCGATGCAACACTTTCTCGATAAGATTCTTCCTGTCAATGAGTTCAGCCTCAGACTCAATCTCACTCTCAATTTCCTTCAAGTACCAGTTGATGAGCTCGCTCCTCTTTAGAGATGACTCTTCATCCACTGAAATACAGAAGAACACAGTTTCAGCTCACTTTCTATGATAAAATGCACAGTGCTGTGATTTCAGCTTAAAAGAGGAGTCGACAACCAGCTTCCAGTGCACGCAAACCAGTTAATGCGTCAATTATAACAACTGATTTGCTGGTAGAAGTCTCAGACATGTCATTCACGTCTGTTAGCGGTAAAAGATCTCAGTGTCTCACGTTGCTCCATTTTCTGCATGTGCAGCACCAGCAGGTTGGAGATTCGGCGGTACTCTGCGAAGGACATGCGGAGAGCCGGTTTGGCTGTAGCCGTCTTCTCTTGCCGCTCTGCCTCACCAGTGTCCATGGCCTCCACTGCATCACCAGCAACACCATTTTGGCCCTCCATCTCCCCACGCAACAGCCCACTCTGATCTACATAGAAAGGACCAGAGGTATAACATTAACATTCATATTTTCTGCTATGAATGTAGAATCTTTATTCAAATAATGAGAATAATTATAAGATTATGAAATATGATTACCATCCATATCTTCATCTTGTTCCTGGTCAAAGTTGATATCAGGAGAGTCAACACGAATGATAGACTTGTTCAGAAGTCGAAATGCTTCTTTTACATGTTTAGGTTGAACCTTGGGTGATGAGAAAAACATTACATTGTAATCACAAAAAGTGTGTTGGTCTTGGAAAACCCATCGGATGTCTTGCAGCTGAATTCTGGAAAAACATCCAAAAATGATCAAAAATTTAAAACACTTGAAGGGTACTTGTAATTGAGAAACATGTTTCAGTTCACGAAGGTCTGTAATTTTCTGTTCACCATTTGAAGGGTTTCCCCAGGCTGCCACACATGAAATTACAAAATACAGAACAATTTCATTCTTTCATTTCCATAACACATGTATAATAAATGTATTCAGTGTCATACTGAGAAAGACTGGTTCCCCTTAACCAGTTTCATTCTTATTTTGTCTCAATATAGATTTTCTTTGGCACTGTTAGCTTAGATTTACTTAATCCTCTTGTGATAATTTGTCAAAGCATTGTACAAAAGAAGGTTATTTTTATTCATATTGAGATTAGACTCACTAGAGGTATATACACTTCAACACACAACAAAGCATTTGCCTGGAGTTCGTCTGACCTCGTCTGAGCAGTAGAGACGGGCCATGGCCTCAGACAGGCGCAGCATGCTCTCCAGCTGCCTCACAGTGATCCTCCAAGCCGATTTAGTCGTGCCGCCTCCGTCTCTCTGACGCAGTCGCTTGTACTGCTCCACAACAAACTCCTGGGCCTCTGGGGTGATCTAGAAAACACAAGGCTTGATGGGTGAGACAATGCAAAAAACAGTGCTCTGTGCAAATTGTTGGACTGTTGCACAGACCTTTGGCTGAAACTGTCGGGCAAACAGTATGTATCTCTGGATGTCTTCTGCTGCATAGACACGTTCTACTGACTCCACATTCCTGGCATGGAGGTCTACAATTCGCCTGGCTATGGCATAATCTGTCACCTAAAAATATCAGCATTGAAATTTAGCCAGAGCTATTTTAACGTACATTTTAAAACCATACACAAACAACAAAACTGAAACAAAAGTACAGAAAATAGAAGCAGAAAAGCTGTATTCAGATTCACCTCATTGCATTCGTCCACCAGAATGAAGAAGAGGTCAAATCTGGACATGATGGGGGCAGACATGTTGACATTTTGCTTCAGAGACTTGGAGCGATTGTACCTGCCATCAATGGGATTGGCTGCTGCCAAGATAGAAGTACGGGCATTCAAAGTAGCCTAAATATATACAGACACATGAAAATGGGTCATGTTCCTTTGAAGACTCCAATGATTTTTATTAAAAACAGGTCATCTCCAGTCAAGAAATATCAGTCAGGGTTGAAATACATCACTTTAAGGAAATTAAATGGAGAACACATCTGACCATTAGGGTTACATAAAACAGTGGCACAAACTAGACAAGTGCAAATAAATAATTTTAATTTAGGAAAACAATGGTTATATAAATGTAATAGATGCTGTCCTCTGCTCCAGCCACAGGCAAAACTGTTCTCTTTACTAAATTTTCAACAATAGAAAATCATCAGGAAGGAGAAATGACAAGCTGCATTTTTTTGTCTTAAACTTCAGGGTCTGGTGATGGAACAACTCTTTATAGCTGCTATAATGTAACAGGAACTAGCTTGTTTTGCAGCTGTTACGCAACATTAAACTATAAACATAAAACTTATAAATTGTCATGTACTTTTTAGTAAAGTAATACATTTTAAGTGTTAGCAATTTGCTGTGGTACAAGAGGAATAAAACATCTGATGGACATGACGAGTATTTTTTCTATAACAACATGTCCCAAAGTGTGTTTTCACACTTCTCATTTCAAGCTCAATTCAAGTGTGAATGAAACACTTGACAGACATGATGCTGAAAAAAAAAAAAAACACTCATCATGTCTGTGAAGTGTTTCATTCACACTTGAATTGAGCTACTCCAGGCTAATGACTAAATCCTTTGGAAGACAAAAGATGTACAAGTGTCTTGACAGCCAGGAACAACACCATGTCAATCCAACAGTGTACAACTACTGACATTCCTCCTGATAGTGATCATCGCACACTTTTCTCTGATTCTATACCTTGACTCCAGCCTTGGTGATGGAGATGGTCTGCTGCTCCATGGCTTCATGGATGGCCACTTGGTCCTTCAAGTCCATCTTATCAAACTCATCAATACAACATACTCCCTGATACAGCAAGTAAAATGTAAAAGCACAGATTTTGCACAAAGTTAAAAAAAAAAAAAACAGGAAAAAAAAAAACTAACTCCTGAACCAAACTACTTGCATTGTCAGCCAACATGAGGGCTCCAGCTTCAATGACAAACTCATGTGACTCCTCGTCTTTGACCACGGCGGCAGTGAGACCGGCAGCACTGCTGGCTTTCCCACTCGTGTACACAGCCCTGGGAACAAAGTCTTCAACATGCCTGAGGGAGAAAGATGAGGTGTCAATGGTTACGTTATTTTTCAACATTTAACTCAATTCCACAGCAGTGTATTGTGCTTACTTGTCTTTAACCGAAAACCTTCATGACCCTAGTGGCTATTACGTTTGCAACTACAGAGGAGAATCTCTACAAGGGAGGTAGGTGGTCTTGGCGACACCACCGAAAAGCATGAGCAATATCCCACGCTTGATTTCATCATTCCCTACAAGTAGTTTATCCATCATGAAATACACAATAAAAAATATCTCCATACTTCCAACCCTAAACTCCAGAGTCTTCTAGAGAATCAGAATCATAAACCTAGGTGTGTTAAATAATTCAACAGTCTGCGCGCTGCAAAAAAAAAAAAAAAAAAAAGCTTTGATACAAATATAGGAACAGTGTTCTACAACATACCATGGATGGTAGGGAAGAGGCTGGTGCACAGGTTGTGGTAAAGGTTCTTGTCCTGGCTCATCTCAAACACCTTCTCCCACTCCTGCACGGTCATCTGATTCTTCACACTCTCCGCACTCTGATCTTCCCGACGCAGCTCCTGGCCTCCAAACTTCACAAAATGAACATATTAACAACATTTTGAACACAACACCGTTTCCCAAAATATGCACAGTATCTTGCACCAAGATAGTGGAAGTAAACATCCATGGTTTTGGGAAACACATGGAGAACTCCAACCCTAGTACTCACCCTGGGGTTTGTCGGAGCAACATGGTTGGCCAGAAAGGCCAGTCTATAGGAAAGCTCTCGGACTCCCAAAGCCTTTAAGCCTTGGATCCCATCCGACTCAAAACCTTCCTTTCCAGTCACTCTGCTGCTGGTCTCTGCCCTAGTGCCTGCAGGACACACACACACACACACACACACACACACATGGGGAGTAACACTGTAAAACAATATCACTATGTGTATCTGTTTTGTACTTAAAATATCTGCATTTGTATTTGGATTTAAACCAAAAATGGACATGGCCTAAACTGGAATATTTATTTAGTGTAAAGGTATTTCTAGAGCCTTCACCCAAATTTTCCCTTGGGGGAATCAATAAAGTACTACTCCATCCATCCATTTATCCTCCTAATAATGCAATTTAAAGTTTTTCTGTACTGTTATGCATCTGGGGGTTGGGTTGTTTTGGTGAAAAGGAAGTCTGTGCTCTTCCAGGAACTGCAGTTTACCTCAGAAGCAGCAGAGGGCCCTCAAAATCACAAACTGTTCCTTTAAAGTATAGTTTTGCTATGGAGATGAATGCAGGACAACACAATACTCTGTCAGGTAAACGTAAAAATAAATAAANAAATAAATAAAAGACTACTGCGATCCTCACCCGAGAGAGCCATGGCAGACACGTCTGGGACCACAATGAGAGTCCCAGTGAAATCACAGCGGTCTCCAGCCTGTGCGGCTTCCACGGCCTCGGCCCTCAGAATCACCTCCACGGTGCGTGGGATAGAGCCTCGGGGCAACTCCGCCTGAGTCTCCTGAATACGCACCTGAAACAAACAGTGCCACAGGATTCTGGTGCTTGGTTGAGAACCATTCTGGAGTTTTCGCACTATAGAAGAGCTGGTTCAAAATTAGTTCAGATTCAACAGCATGCTGCTGGTTTGAAACCAAGGAACCAGTTACTGAGAATTTGCAGGAAATTAAAAATATATCAGTAATGACCGTTATTATGGTAATTGCCCATAAACTGCAGATGCAGTAGGTTGATGTGAAGTATTCCTGACACCTCAGGTCACAAATATTTTCTCCACTTACCTTTTGGAAGTCAACAAAGCGTGACTTATTGGTGTCCAGCATGAACCTGCGTCGGTTGGCACACACAGGGTTCTTGCAGATGGTGGGCTGCGTATATTTGAACTGCTGCTCCACATCTTTAATGACAGACTGGCAGTCGAGGCAGAGGAACGTACCGCTCACCAGCTCTGGGTGAACAGGGTGTGTACGCACCACCTGCCCGCTGATACGCAGCAGAGTGCCGATACGTGCAGTTGAAAGCTCACGGATCCTGCAGAGAAGAACACAAACAGCGAAGTAACCAAATCTTCTGGCTTGTGGAGCAGATCAACAGAATCAGAGCCCTGGACTGTGATGATGGCGGATTATGCACACTAACAGATACATTAATTCAGTAGGAGCCAATTAAACACATACAGCAAACGAACAGTTTAGTAATTTGCATTCTTAGAAAACGTGAATGAAATGCTTTACTTTTGTCTTGAAGGAAAATCAGAAAAGGCCACGAAGAACTCTTTGGATGGTGGGATGTTTCCGTGGTCCCGAGCGAAGTGGCGCACTGCTCTACAGAGAAACGGGTACACCCTAAAGAGAAAATCCACAATGTAGATCAAGGTTTCCCCCAACCCTGCTCGTCTCATCCCTTTAAGTCAGGGTTTCTCAAACTTTTTTCAGTAACTAAAAAGTTACTTAGTACAGTTTTATTTTATGAACGTATTCCAAATGATTCAAATATTTGGTTCATTATTTCAATCTGTACAATGATATTCTCACTATTTATTGGAGCCATAGGACATTTTACTCCTGAACGTTCTGGGAAAAAAAAAACCTCTGCATCTAAATGTTTGGACCTTCACCAGTTTCAACTGCAGTGTCAGGTTAATACTAAAATCAGACTCACCTGTAGTACTCCTCCTGAATGGTGGTTGCCAGTTGTTGATTATAGCGTTCAATGTTGGTGAAGCTCACAGTCAAAGTGTTTCTCTCTGGGCGGATCAGCTCCTGAGCTTCTGGTAAATACAGCGGCAGCGGTCAAAATAGGACTTTGGATTTAGCGTAGTTTCATCAGGTCTCGACTCCGAGTAAAAGCCCATCAGTCTAATTAACAGAATAAAGTGTCTAATTTTCTTATACAAGTCAATGGTACTAGTGCTGTTTAGCACACATGCAAAGTATTAAGATACTTCTGAAGGGGAATAAAGCTAGGCTGAATTTTGATGTGACCATACAGTACTTCGACCTTTGACTCATACAGGAAAATTAGACATTTTATGCAACACGTTAGGAAAGCTTTGACAGTGAAGGAGACCATGGGCCAGGCTGGAGACATAACCCTATTCTAGGAACCTCCTTTCTTTCAGACCGTAGTTTTCGTTGGCTTTTGGCACTGCCCGGGTGGTGCAACAGAAAAGCGTAACGGTATAGTAGATTTCTAATTTCTTGTTTAGGACTGTTACGTTGTCGTTAGGTACTGGCCCTCCAGTTCTTTCGTCGAGAGGGTGTAAGGAGCATACGCTCCCTCTCAATACCAGCCAATCATGGGCACCTATGAGCTCATGTATGCGGAAGAGGGAAGATAGCACTTTCCTCCGAGAGTGTTCCACTGCCCTGGAACACACTGTGAGCAGCATTTCAAAAAGATGTGGTTGGTTGGCTTCATGGGTCTTGGAGTCTTAGACTTGACCCTCCCCAGCTGGTAGCTGTTGTATGATAGGAGAAAGATGGCTGGTCGGTGGGAATTGGGCAAGACCAAATTAGGGAGAAAGTGGGCAGTGGGGGAAAAAAAGTTGCCCTGAACATTGGTTCATACTGGTAAATTAGACAATGTATACACTATATGATCCGTGTAAGGAAGAAAAATGAAAGTAGGTAAAAATACATTTGAGCAAGCGCTGTAATTGGGCATTTCAATGGCGTTTACACTAAAAAAAAGGACCATGAGCACCCTCTACAGGCGCAACATCGCTCCTGCAATCATTTATAAATGCATCGTGTGACTGTTAGGAATTGTGTTTGAGTCGGAAAATATTCCTTTTAATCTGTTAACTCTGACTTTGGGCATTTGTCTAACACCAACTCAAAAGTAGCAGGAAAGCCCCGACTTACTCCTCCAAAAACTCCAGAAACAGTTTTTGACATTTCTCGGCGAGGTCATCCCGCACTTGCACGCCTGTGCTGGGAGTTTCTGTCGCAGGCTCCATTTCCAGCGCCGGGATGAGAGGAGCAGAGATCCGCCGCCACACCGGGAAGCTGTGCTGAGTGGGGGAAAGCGGCTAAATGAAGTCTCGCGCTGCACACCTGATCGCACCTGAGCACACCTGAGCTCACGTGCGCCGTGACGCTCACTGATTGGCTCCCGGATCTCTGCGTCACAGAAATTTCCGAAATATGCCTATTTCCGAGCTTCCGACTTTAACTTCAAACTTAAAGTGATCCACGATAAACTGTAACTACTCTCTAGCTTGACTGTTTTAGATCTTTCAAAACAAACCCACAGTGTTGTTGAATTCTCGATTCTGATTGGTCAGAAGGTGTTGATTAATTTTCTGAGACAGCAGCTCTGATGCTGCGTTCAGGTCCTCCACGGAAGGTCGTGCGTCCGAGTTCAGAGGTCGTGACTGAGACATGGTGTGTGTTCAAATGTGTTTGTTGTGGGAAGAAATGCAGGGCGTGATAAAAACAACACTTTGCTGTTAGAGGAAAATAATCACAGTCTCAGCACAGCAACTGTCTTCAGACTGTTTATCACTGGATTTTATATTTTTTTTTATATTTGGTTGCCAGATGTTTCTCAGCCTAACAGTGACATTAAGAAATGTCAGTAATACTGCTGTTAGTGGTGATCCTTTCCACACTGATGGATGTGGAAGTGTGGAGCTTGTGCACTGTTATGTATTAGTAGTTGTATAAATACAAAGAGCAGCTACATGGGAGGTTTACCTGAGAAAATGGTCGAGTTTTTAAAACCCCTAAACTTCGTTCACTCAGTCAACAACTAAACTAAATGCGATGATACTTTATTCAGAAGTCCTAATCGTAGCTTCACGTTCTTCAAAGGGGTTTGACACTTTCGTTTTGTGTTAGAGAGAGAGAGAAATAAAAAAAAACATTTATGTCTGATCTTGAAATGCTTTAAGTCCTAATGGAATTAGACCTTCATTGGTTGCAGTGGCTGGTTTGGTAAACTGTAACCAATAAACTGCCTAAAATGACTTCATCCCTACTGTGAAATGCAGTTCTGCTGATGTGATGTTGCATCTTGCCATTTCAGGTCAGTTTACCTGCTGCTTCCATAACATATAGTGTGGAAGATTTCTTATAAAAAAAAAAAAATCTAATTCACATTTCCCCCAGGAGTACCTGTGGACCGTTGAGGTTTCTGAAGTGTCGTAGTCTTCCGTATGTCTTTGGAAAAATTTTTATTTACCACACATTTAAAAAAGTGAACCACACTATACAAATGATATATTTGATAACAGGAAACGATGCCGAGGACACGCCTAAGGACCGGGTCAAACAAGCACTGCTTTCCTTGAGATGTGTAGCTAAAATTTTTCCTTTGTTAAAACATAACTTTCTGGCCATATTACCGCAAACACTATGCGGTATTGTTCTTAAATCATCTAATAATGTGTTACTTTTCAGTTTTTTTTTTTCTTCTGTTTATCCTTTATGACTTTAGTTTAAATGCACATAGGCAGTTTGCATGCAAACCGTAGCAGGTTGGGTTTTTCAGTAATAGATTGATTTTCATCAGATTAAATGTCCGGGTTTATTTACAATAATGAAGTCTGTCCATCCTGAGCCAGTTCGGGTGAAGCAAGACACTCCAACACGCTCGGGGTGTTTTAAAGGGAAGTCCAGCTCAGCAGACTCCAGCTACGATGATACACACACGTTAACACACGCGGCTCTTTTCCACTCGTCTTTCTTCTTTGCAGTTTTAAATAATAAAAAAAAAATATATCCTCCTCCGTTCACACATTCCCAACGACATAGGCTGAACGTCAAAAGGAATGATGTTTATTACATTAGGGACAAATTAAAAGAGAGCAAGAGAGACGGAGGGGGGAAGATGAAGAGGGGCGAATGAAAAGAAAATGGTTAAGCCAGGTAGCTGTAAGTGTCCTTCTCTCCGTCCACTCTCTCCAAGTACTCCTTCTCTATGAGAATGTCGATGCATTTCTGGAAGAGAGAAGACAACTCTGTGATTAACGCCCTTCTCACACACTACGCTTCATATTTAAAAGAAAATTCAATATTTCTGTTGCAGGTCCGATATTCCTGGCAACTTTTAAAACACAAGGCTGACTGCATAAAACTAATTCCGTAGGTAAATGAACAAATATCGTTCCTTATTTGGTATTGTGCATCCGTACTTACAGATCTATGTTCTGTATAGGGTTATGTCCAGAGTACTCTACTCACTGACTCAAATAAAATATTAAATCTTAGTACATCACTGCAATATCAGTACACTGTATTGTAAGAAAAATAGATCAGGATTTATTAAGTTGTAATTTCCCCCGATTATTAACGTTATTTTAATAATTTCAGTGTCAAATGCATTTCATGGCAATGTTATTAATATGGAAAGATTGTCTGCTGGTAGATTGTGCCTTAAACGATTAGGGCTAAACAACAAATTCGTGTCATCACCGCTACTCCTGCTGTCTGACATCCACCTTAAATGCATCACACAGATCAGAATAACACCCGTGAATTTATTTTGTATATTTCTTCATCCCTACGAAATTCATTTCTGGTTACACCACTACTAAACACAAGGCGTGCTTCTGAATGATTTTAGTCACGAGTGTGAGCGTTGACACTGGAGACTCCTTCCACAAATGTTAAACATCTCCTCAGAGAAAACTTCACCATAGTATTTTTTATAAGTATCTTAGATTATGTAGAGCATCCCCATACAAGTCCACGTGGGTACGCCGTTATTTTAGAAACGATAGTGCATTTGAATGAATGCATTACAGCCAGATGGCACTACTGTCAGAGCTGCCGTTACAGAAAATTAATCAACACCTTCTGACCGATCGGATTTGGGATAGACCCTTGTCACGACACCATAAGACATGGAACTACTGCCCCTGAGACCCGAACTTGGACCTCCTGTCGACCAATTGGACCTCAGCCAGGAGCTGCTGGTGCTTCAGCATCTTCCTCATCTTCATGATGCGCACTATGGCGGCCTACAGAAGAACACACGTCCCATATTTACTCACAGACACATCAGTCATTAACGTTAATGAACAAACACAGCGTCCTTCGTGGCGAAGGCAGAATGCGGCGTGAGCGCTTACCTGTATTAAGAGCTTTCGATCCTCCTCAATGTTTTTGTGAGTGGTTTCCTGTTCCTGTTTCTGCTCCGTCTTCATTGGCACATTGATGTTCACTCGCAGCTTTTTGCTGGACAAAATGAGATGAAGAGAAATGATAGAAATAAACACTGAAAAACTGTCACCATACTTAATAAACCACAATTTTGGGTTCAGTGATTTAAAATACAATTACCATAGATTACATTAACAATGTAGATTAAAAGAAAGTGTTAAAAATAAACAATGACTTACTTCTTATAACCCAGGTAGAGTTTTATGAGTGTGTCTGGTTTAAACTCCACCTCGTCCACGTTAGCATTCTCATCCTCCAGGACCTGCATCATGACATGCATCAACACCACAGTCAGCATGCAACAGACACAACAAGGCTGCCTCGTGTCATGCTCATGCTGCTTATTCCTGGTAATAAATCTAAGTAGTCAAAAAGCTGAGTTTCAATAGAATTCAGTCTAGAAAATGTCACTTACCAGCAATTTGGACTTTAACAAAATTTGTAGAACCTGCACCAAAATGTCCTGCAATACAAAAAATAATAATAATAATAATAAATATAATCACTTTGTGGCACTTAAAGAGGCCAAACAAGTGCTTTAGGAAGTAGGTGTGTTCAGAACTACTCACTATTTTGATTTGCGTGCTGTCAGTCAGCTGCTGGACTGTGTACACATCCTCTGTGTTGTACTGTAGGAGAATGGCCATCTGAAACGTGGAAGCCTACACAAGCACAAAATCAAAAGTGCTTTGTCAATACTAATTTGCATAGACAGCCAGTATATGACGAGTCAAAAATGTAGAGAAAATTGTGCAGATTTCTTTTTTTTTGGGTTTTAAAGCCATGCTACAGGATCTGCAATGGCACAGCAGTGATTCTGTGTCAATCAGTCCATCAGACTGGCACCTGGAACTAAGAATCCGTGCTGAAATTTGGTTCTTTTAATACAAAAAGTGTCAAAGGGACACTTTTTGTGTCACTCAAATCCTAATGGAATCAAAGCAATTGATATAACAACGTAAAAAAAAAGTCTCTTTTCAGATGAAGGTTTCCTGGCAGTTTTGTGATACAACAGCACAATTCAGTTTTACAGATTATAAAACTGCAGAGAGAATTCAACATTGTTGTTATTTCCACTGCAAAGTGAACAGACTGGTTTATACTTGATGCGTGACTTCGTGTGCATGTGCAGAAGCAGTGGTAATGCGAGGAGCATTGTGTCCATCTGTGTCCTCGGGTTGCCATGTCACACTGTAATGTTTGACTCTGAGCTCTGTTTTTCTGTAAAACTTTCTGCCGTTGTCACGACGTGTGTGTGCCTCTCCCGTCTCTATTTTTTCCTTCTGCTGGTGAAGCTTCTCGAATCCTAAATTATGGAATTGATAAGCTGGTTCCTCAACACAATTTATACGATCCTTTCACGAAGGAATGCTGGTTCGGGAGAGCCGACATGTCCGGACGGGACTTTTGCTGCTGGATACACG
>CM074965.1:15800234-15811991 GCA_037577455.1 Pangasius macronema | reverse complement strand
GCACACCCCTTCATGGCAACGGTATTCCCTAACGGCAGTGGCCTCTTTCAGCAGGATAATGCGCCCTGCCACACTGCCAAAACTGTTCAGGAAAAGTTTGAGGCATTTTAATGTCTAGGTGGTTTTAATGTTATGGCTGATCGGTGTATATTTGGGCATCATTTGCAAAATAGAGGTACATTTTATTTTTTCCCCCTCATTCAACAACCATGGGGGGCACAAACATTTGCAGCTGACTGTAGATATGTAAGAAAAATGCTGTCTATCTGCCAGCCATCACTAGACTACACTGTAACTTATAAGTAAATTGAAATTCTGACATTACAACATCATAAACTAATTCTTCCCTTTAAGGGAGCAGGATTTATGAAGGTGTGTCTTCAATATTTGATAATCGTGTAACTCGCGACTGCTTTTCTGATCCGAGCTCGTCTGAATGTCGTGAGGAATTATTTAGCTGCACGTTCTCACTTAACATCAGATCAAATCAGGAATTTGCTGAAATGCATCAGAGAACATGCTCATGTCTGTACTGCAGTTCTGTTGGCTGTGAAAGCCTGTGAAAACTCGTTTTAGGATCGTGTCTTACTGTAGGATCATGCATTTGAATCAATGATGCAAACAAACAAACAAACAAACAAACAAACAAACAATGTTGTACTCAAGGTCTGTATCCTGGGCAAGCGGGTGCAAGGTCATCTTGGCACTGTATCTTACTTTAGGACAACACAAACTAAGAACCAACAAACAAACAGACAAAACAAACAAACAAACAAACAAATAAATACATTTTAGGCACTGTGTCTAACTTTAGAACCAGACAGTTAAACAATGTTTATAAATAGGTGAAGACATAGGACACTTTTCAGTAAAACCGTGACACAGAATGAAAAAAGTTGGTTTTATTTACAATCAATCAATCAATCAATCAATAAATAAATAAATAAATAAATAAAGAAATAAATAAAGAAATAAATACAGAAATAAATACAGAAATAAATACAGAAATAAATACAGAAAGGAAAACATAAATATTTTTTAAAATAAAAATAAATAAATACAAAGAAAGAAAGAACTAAAGAAAGTTTAGTCATTTCTGTGTCCTTTGAAAGGTTGTCATTTTGGTGCTGTATATTTTGAACCACACGAACAAACAAACTCAAACAAAATCAAACAAAAAAACACTTCTGAATCTGTAAAATGACAAAATGACACGGAGTTAAATCCCTCAGGACCGTCAGCAGAACTGAACCAAATCCTTTCCTGTTAAAGTGCAGGGAAGAACTTCCTGCTTCTGAGAGAACCATTTCTAACGTTCTGTATTAAAGCTCACAGCATTAATGAAGCTGGATGTGGGCTGTTTTTCATGCGAGGGGATGGAATAAATCACATTTACACACACACACACACACACACACACACACACACACACACACACACACACACACACCACACACAGCGGGGATGAACAACAGAACAGAAAGAACTCTAAGAACATATAGTACACATAAGCCCCTGGAACAGCGAGAAACGTCATTCATGTCCGCTGTATCGCTGAAAACATACTGACATACAATCACACGTCATCGTCTGTAACACAAATATCCGTTGTGCTCTTGGGGTTTGTGAAGAAGGCAGTCAGAAGAAGTCCGTCCATCATTCTGATGGATGCTTCCGGTTGCTTCCATATGTAAGTCCATGGAAAGCAGGAAGATGTTTTTCTCAATGTGAACAGGATGAAGTGAGATCTTATATACAGCGTAGTTCCCGGTCAGTGTCCTGTCCGTCAGTAAACACACTTCACTTCCTCCTGGAGTCCGTATGATGTCACACACACACACACACACACACACACACACACACACACACACACACACACACACGCACACTGAGTTAATGTTGGTCTCGTGATGTGTCTCTGTGTATGTAACTCCCCCTTTCCTCATGCAGTGCAGCAGGGGCTTAAATAAACCACTCCTTCTTGCTCTCGTCGATGGTCTCTGTGAAGGCGGGGTCGTTCACGATGATGGCGGCGTCGGCACAGTCCGCCGACTCCGCCCCCTTTGCTTCGTTGGTGTGGTACGAGCCCTTGTGGCGGAACATGTTGCGCACCAGGAACACCAGCGTGCAGAGGATGGAGAAGATCACGACTGCAATGATGCCTGAACAACAGGTGGGGAAGAGTTCAACGTAGAGTCATAATAATAATAATAATAATAATAATAATAATAATAATAATAAAAATAATGTCATTATGTTTAACATCATCAACAACAACAACAACAACAATAATAATAATAATAATAATAATAATAATAATGTCATTATGTTTAACAGCAACAACAACAACAACAACAACAATAATAATAATAATAATAATAATAATAATAATATCTAAAAATAATCTTATTATATCTCTTTAACTTTATCTATTAGTATTAATAACTGTAATAATATTTTGATACATTTAGTTAACTAAATTATTACATCTTTTTAATTACTATTGCTAATTTTAGTAATAATAATAATAATAATAATAATAATAATAATAATAATAAAACTCTTATTTATTTTCTCTTAATAAATAATAAATCTGTTAATTATTCTTAACAATTGTAATATTTCAATATATAATCTGTGGTAAATTACAGTTAAAAAAAGAGGTATATTATAATTACATCAGCGATAAAAATAGAAATAAATACCTTTAAATCTCATTAGCTTTACTTTAATTATTGTTGGTATTAATAATCATATTATTATTTGGTTATGCTTAATAAAATAGCTTATTAGATCTTATAACATAACTACTAAAGTAATAAATAAGTCGTCTAAGTATTAATTTTGGTGATAATTAGTTAAGAAACACATTTATTTATTTATTTATTTATTTATTTACTAAATATAACAGCAATAACCATCATTGTAAATATTATATGTTTTATTTTATGAATATTAGCTCATTAATTTTAGCTGACTGACTTTTCTGTCCACACGGGGGAGCTTTTAACATTTAAGTAGCCTTGCGTGTGTGTGTATCACCACAAGAAAGGACACTGATATACATACACACACACCCACACACACACACACACACACACACACACCGGCAGGATCTCACTAATGTACACTTATGTAATGGAACACGGGGCATCGTATAAATCAGACTGTATTCGCGAGGTGAGGATTTCTGTAATGACTGACGCATATGTCACTGTGTGTGACGTAAACCGTCTGTGTGTGAAGCCTCACCTCCGATTATCGCCGAGTCGCGGTTCACTCCATCCCGGTTCACTCCCTCGCCATCGAACGGGAACTGGATTCCGGCTAAACAGAGGACGATAAAATATTTCTAAAATGGTGGTATTAATTTAATACACAGATATATGTGAGTGTATGTATGTATGTGTGTGTTTGTGTGTGTGTGTGTATATTAGCTGACATTACAATCAGTGTGTCTTGTGTGAATCGAGTGTGAGTTGAGAGGTCAAGGTTGGCACAGGAGCAGATCTGAGATAAACCGTCTGCTCCTTTCAGCTGCCATCTCAGCAGGACACACACTCTACATGCCCAAAACCCAGGAATACCAAATGCACCCCTACACACACACACACCCACACACACACACACATACACACAGGCCGTGATTTATGTGCCAGGGCTGCACTAATCCTCTCTATAGCCCAGGGATCACAGATGGCATCTTCACTATAGCTTTCTTTTAATAAAACACCACCCTTAGAGTATCTTCTTCTACTGTACGGCCCATATTCTGAGAGGTGGTGCAAAACCTAACTGTAAACTCAGTGAGATATTACTCTGTGTTACTGCCACATTGCATAAAGCAGTTGCACTTCCTTCCTACAACAATATTAAAATATTAATATTATACTGTCACCTAAATCTATTTTTATTACTATTCGGAGTACACCAAGTTTCCAGAGAGAGAGAAAAAAATATATATATATATATATATATGTACTGTATAAAATACACACTCACCAGCCACTTTATTAGAAAAGTGCACCTGCTCATTCATGCAGTTACCAAATCAGCCAATCACGTGGCAGCAAGGCAATACATGAAATCCCGCAGATACAGGTCAAGCGCTTCGGTTAATGTTCACATCAAACATCAGGAACTTTGGCTGGCTGGTCTGTGTATTTCAGAGACTAGAAACTGATCCACTGGGATTTTTCACACACAACAAATCTCTAGAGTTTACACAAAGTGGTGCAGAAAACATCCAGTGAGGACCAGCATTTCGGGTTTGTTGATGAGAGAAGTCAGAACGGACTGGTTCGAGCTGACAGGAAGGCTGCGCAAACTCAAATAAGCAACTCTTTATGGGCGCGGTGAGCAGAAAAGCATCTCAGAATGCACAGTGTTGATGCCAATGGGCTACAAGATGTTTTCTGGCAAAGTCTAATCTGGCTTTCCTGTTCTTAAATGTTACCAGTGGTTTGCACCTTGTTGTAAACTCTCTGTATTTACACTCATGAAGGCATCTCTTGATTGTAGATTTTGACAATGATACGCCAACCTTCTCCAGAGTATTCTGAGGTGTATAGGGCTCTACTCTTTGCTCACATTCAGCCAAATGCTACAAAACTGATAGGATGCCTCTTCACAGTGCAGGGAGATAATGACCCTAAACATACTGCGAAAGCAACTCAAGACTCCAAGTATTAAAATTATGGTTATATTTACAATTATGTCACTTTGTCCAAATACTTTTGAACCCTGAAAATGGAGGTACTTTGTTGAAAATGGCTGTAATTCCTAAATGGTAAATGCCACATTTTTGTGGATCCTCTTAAAAGCTGAAAGTCTACACTTCAATCACATCTTGATTGTGTTATTTCAAATCCATTGTGGTGGTGTATAAAGGCAAAATCACAAAAACTCTGTCATTGTCCAAATACTCATGGACCTGACTGTATATATATACATCGCTTTAAAAATATAGTTGTCTCTTTAGTGCAGTTTGATAAGGAAATGAGCTGTAAGTGTCACTGAGCATCTTGCAGACGCTCTGAATAAACAGACTATAGATGATGAGAAGGAAAGGATGTACAGAAGGAAAGAGGAAAGGGCTACAGATCTTCAGCCTCAGGAGAACATGTGGTCATGAATCGTCAACAAGGCCTGGATCAATAAAGCAGCCCTGCTAATGATCACACAGCAACATGAGCCTGAAGGGAAAACTGAGGAAGTAAATCAGTAAAGACCTAACGAGTAGCGATAATCCCCACGACATCAAAGATGAATGAGAAGATGAAAACACCTGAGTCAGACTGCCAGGGGTCGAAGGTCACCGACATGGCGGGGATAGTGAGCGGTAAAGCGCCGCAGTTGGACTCCACTAGCACGCCCTGGATGGAGGCGGTGGACGGAGCGCTCGGTCTCAACGCCGCTTTCAGAGGCGCGATGCGGTTGAACTGCACCCTGGAGAGGCAGCCGACGAAGCCTGGAGTGTTATAACGCTCTATGAGCACGCTGTCTACCTGACCGGTTTCTAAAAAAAAACAGAGAAGAAGAAATTGTAAGCCACCATGTTTTTCAATCATTGTGATTATAGGATGCTGGATATTAATAGTGCTGAGGAAAACAAAACGCTTGATTCACTCACTTCTATCAAGCAATGCAATGCACAATGCTGAATTATGTACAGCAATAATAAAGGAATAAAACACTTATAAGCATGCTGTGATAGGAAAATAATCAACGACAAGGTGGTGTGATGTGGCGTCATGTCAGGTGGAGTTACTGTTAGCACCCTGACGCTGATTATTTCCCAGAAACGGCGCATGTGAAAGGGTTTTATTTCTGTTAAACCCCAGAAATTTGCCAATGCTAAGAATTTCATTTAATTAACGAACAACATACTTTTTATCCATTTATTATTACACATAATGTTATGGAACGTCTGTGAAGCAAGTTAGTTCCTGTTTTCGCTCTTTTTTGTCTCCCTTGATGTTAATACGACAAAAATAAGACTTCATCATGCCAAAAAACTTGCATTAGATATAGAATAGATATAATAAATATGTAACATTTATGATATATAAGGAATAAAACACTTCAGGGAGTGCTGTTACAGGAAACTAATCAGTGACGAGGCGGGGTCATGCAGCCCGATACAAAGCGAAGTAATAACAATAACAGCACATCCTGTAAAAGTGTTTTATTCTGCTTACACCACAGCAATTTGCCTTACATTCTTTATTTATTAAACAATGACACTGTACTTTTTATCCATTTATAGTCACACTGAATGTTCGTGAAACCAGTTAGTCCATATCATCCTGGTACAAAGACTCCTCTTCCTGTCAAGCGTCCGTGTGTAAGTTGTTACTTTAGAATGAGAGCGTTAATATAAACCCTGTAGCTGGTGCCACTGTCAAAGCTGCAGTTATACAAAATTAATCAGCGCCTTCCGACCAATCAGATTCGAGAATTCAACAGCGCTGTGGTGTAATGATAAACAGCACAACAGAGTCAGCGTTACCTGTGTGAGAGACACGTAGGTGCAATTCACTGGTTTCTCAGAGACGCAGCCGTGTTTTGCCTCCAGTAATGATCCCCTCAGAGCTCAGCCCCTCTGTCTGTCTTCCTCTTTATACGTCTGCTCCTTCCTGTCTATCACGACTACTTCATCACTGACCTGGCTGATTTCAGTTTTCACACTACAGAGAGTTTCCTGGCTGACTTTCCTGCCGCCTGAAGCCTGTGTGCTACGTCTCTGAGCGCTCCAAGTCTCAGTTCGCCTCCGCTCTCTGCATCACGGCTAAGACGTGGAGAGTGGAGTGAGAACAGGAGCTCTCTCTTTCTGCAGCGCTTACAGCATGACAGGGAAGCTGACTCACATCACGTGGAAAATGTGGAAAGTGGATTTCTGAGCTGTTAGCTCACGGATGGGTCATGGGCAGTACAATCCTACCGTTATCATAACGTTAAATGACAAGACAGCAAGGACAGCCACTGTTAAAGTCTTGTTGTCTTTGCTGCTATCCAGCAAAAACACTTGGGGGAGTGCTAGTATAGGAAAATAACTAACAACAGGGTGGTGGATTTACTGCTATCACCCCGAAATCCAACATTTTCCTATAACAGAACATCCCAAAGAGTTTTATTCTTCGCATGCCACAGCAATCTGTCAACCCTAACAGCTATTTTATTAATTAAAGAATGACAAGCTGTACGTTTTATCCGCTTATAGTTACATTTAATGTTTTGGAACGTCCACAAAACAAGTCATTTCCTTTCATCGCTTACATTATAACATAAACATACAGCTTAACTTCTCACTTGTGAAGTGTTGCGTAGTGCTCGCACTGGAGACTCCTTCCATGAATGTTAAATAAACATCTCTTTACAGAAAACTTCACCATATCCATCAAATAACACACACCTTCCTGTGTACGCTGCTACTATAGAACTGATAACATATTAATACAGACCGAGGGCATTAATATAAACCTGTGATTTCTAGAAAATTACTCACCATCTGACCAATCAGAATCGAGAATTCAACAGCGCTGAATTCTATACATACTGTACATTATTATAGACCCGTATAGTATATAATTACAGATCATGTGGAGGCTTAGCTTAATGACTCTGGCCTCTGTTTTGACTCTGAGGGTTGGATCGCTTGGGATCAATTCATTAATTGGACGTTTTCGAAAATGAGCTGCTCACCAAAGACTTTTCCGAGGAAAATGGTCTTGATCAGGTTGAACTCGGTGTCAGACGCTTCAGGGAGGGAGAAGCTCATGGTGGGGTAATGATCTATCTGTAATCACGGAAAAACACACACCCACAACAGCCACATACACACACACACACACACACACACCCCCGCTTTAACAGAGACAGCGTTTACTTGGAAGCGCAAAGTGTTAAGATTGTTATGCATCAAGTCTTCAGTCATGACGATTCTAGCTTCAGTATTAAAAATTCGGAGAGAAAACGTCTTTATAAATATAAGGCATGTATTGACGCTTTCATATTTAGCACCAGTGAAGTTTGCTAAACTCCTGGCTGTCATTGTTTATTACATAACTGTAACAGGGCTGTAAATTATATAATACTGTCTTCNTCACCTGCAGATGAACGAGTCTGTCGTGTCGGCTGATGTTGACGCTGTGCGGCTGACCGTTGGCCATGTTGCGTTGATCCAGGCTGATTACGAAAGGCTCCTTCAGGCCACCCAGGTTGTAGCGGATCTGCAGTGTACCTGAGAGAAAAATCATGACACGTGCTGGATGCATCTTCAGGATGGAGCTTTTGGAGATTGAGTTCTTGTGCAAGTTACAGTGATCCAATACAGTAAATTCTGATCATCTTTGCTTTCATTTCTGCTCATTATTCTGATCATCTCACCGTTGTGGCGTAGAACCACTGCCAGATAGTCCTGAGTCCTGGAGCTGATGTAGGCTAGGACGGAGGGGGTGTGAGAGGTGCTGAAGCTGAAGCTGAGCTCCTCCTGCGTCAGGTTTCCCTCCACATTTAGGGCTCCTAATGCGCTCTTCACCACAGGAGACGAGATGCTGCCAGACATGAAGTCATAGCGGACCAG
This sequence comes from Pangasius macronema, assembly GCA_037577455.1. NCBI lineage: Eukaryota > Metazoa > Chordata > Actinopteri > Siluriformes > Pangasiidae > Pangasius > Pangasius macronema. Next base: position 15,803,407 of record CM074965.1, on the reverse strand, counting down.
CGTGCCGCTCTCAAAATACCCGCCCACATCTACAGCACACGAGAAGGAAATGAACAAAGACTTAAAAGAAAATACAGACAAAATGGCTTCTTAGTTCAGTTCGGAAACAGAGCTCAGCGTGAACAGAAGACAGCGTGAGGAGATCTCGGTGAATTCTTTTGCATCACAGGGCAGAGTAACACACTAAGAGAAAAGCGCTATCTACCCTCTTCTACATACATGAGCTCACAGATGCCTATGATTGGCTAGCTTCGCTGTGATTGACAGGGGAGAGAGTATTTCATCCCTCTCAGCTCTCGTTCTCCCACGGATGGCTGTGGCATTGTCAGGATTCGATCTCGCAAACGCTTTTCTTCACATTTTTAGTTTGTAACGGGGTTAAAAAGCTGATGGCTTATGACTGTAGTAAAGATTGAAATATGTTAAAAATCTCTAAAATATTAGAGAAGTCTCGATTGACCTTCATTGGTTATTAGTAAAGTCAGTGTTAATGGATAAGAAGGTGATTAATGTTGAAAAGTCAAGTGTTTGACAGAGTATATATCTGTAAAATCCTTAAGCATCTGAAAATGATGACTTACTTAAACAAACAGTGTAAAGCAGTGTATTAAACAGGAAATACATAACACGTGTATAGCGTGGTAGATTACACGTAGACTGTATCACTTACCGTCAGAGCAGAAGGGTCCGTCGAAGGCTGTGAGGCTGCAGTCACACGTATAGCCGTTATATTTCTCCACACACTTGCCTCCATTTTGGCAGCGTGTGCCGTAGCTGGGGCAGTGACCCGAGCAGCCGGGCTTGACCCCCGGAGTCACCTTGGCTCTCTCCTCCAGGTCAAGGGTCACACCGTTCATCCTGAGCGAGCGGATGCATCCCAGAAATCCCCTCTGCCCTCCTGAGGCACCTAGAGCGAGAAATCAATACCACTGCTTTGGATTCTGGAGATCCAGCCACTCTCTGCTAGTCCATAAATTAGCATAAAGATGAAGTGTGTTTGTGTATCACTTGTGTGAGTCTATTATCTGAGAGAAAATCTTTATGTAAACAGTGATGGGAGGAAGTCGGAGGAGGAAGCTTCAGCTCTCCAGTTTGAAAAAAAATGCACTGCGTGAGCAGTTTGGTGTTTTTACCAATGAAGAGCTGACTGAAGAGCTGGAGACGGGTGTGGCCCTGGGGCGGGGCCTGACGCACGTCTCTGTACACTTTGTCCAATCGCAGTACAGCTTCCTTCACGTTGCGTTCGGCTTCCACCCTGTGCCACTGGTTGTTGTTGAGGGGCATCGGTGAGCGTACGCTCAACTCCACCGGGCCGTTGCCCACGTCAAAGGAGAAGGAGACCACGTTAGCGGCTACGTGCGAAAAAAAAAAAAAACAGATTCAACCTAAATACAGATGCAAAGATAATGAAAAATAATTTCATTGAAAATAATGTGGAAACAACTTTTTAATCTAATTAAAGCCTAATAAAATATGCTGCTGTTTAATAATATTTAATAAAGATAAACAGATTCTCTAAGTGATATGTGGAAGTATTCTGTAAGTTTAATATTTATGGAAGGAGTCTCCAGTGTCAGAGTTTTGTAACAGTAAGTCTTCTGCCATTTTGCGCTCCTCACATTTCAGCTCGATGTGAATGAAGTCGTTGTTGCCCAGGTTTTCCAGAAAGATACCATGCGGCGACGACGTCTTGAAGTAGAAGCTGATATCGGCGCTGGACTCGCCTTGAAATGTGGGGAAATGCAGATACGCTGCTGGGGTGATGAAAGACGCGGCATTCCAGAAGTTTCCTAAGCAACGAGCAGAGGCGTGAATTAGATACCATTCTTTTTTCATCACGTCTGAAAGAGCGAGACATAAACCGTAACATCAGCAAGCAAAGATTACGGACATGTAAGGCATTTGGGGATCACCCCAGGGTGTAAAAACTCTCATGCATCCCGAATTGAATATGTTTTTTTTCCTAAATACACTTCACGTACGATCTCCTTGGCAGCGGAGTGGACCCACGGTAAGCTTGGCCTCGGATCCGGAGCGCTGTGTGTCTCCAACAACCACCTGAGTAACGGGGAGATGGTCCTTATACATCAGCACACCTGCGTCCTCACTCCTGAGGCCAAAAATAAAGAAAAAAGAAAATAACACACAAATAAATCATACTGACCACTAGAGGGTGATGTGCCTTTATGTCATTCCTCATGCCTGGTCTTGTAGGAATTCCAAGGAATTCATTTTGCTCTATTCCGAGCCTAATGACATCATACACTAAGCAAATGTGTCCCACTGAATTTACAGTATAACTGTATTTACTGAGCGACACGGAATTCGTATTAAAATGACTTCTGGTACTTCAGAGTAAATATCTGATATTCAGGGTTGGGCAATGTGACAAGAAATATCATATCACGATACTTGAAGATATGTACGTATATGACACACAATATCGGTCATGATATACAGGCTTGCTAACAAACTGTGCCAGTAAAACAGTAGTGTCATGTGTGTTTAAAACACAGTGCACAGAGTGAAGCTCTCACGTCTCACCATTGTCTCTGGTCTGCGTCACAGTTGCAGTAGTAGTTTGCGTCGCTGCAGTTGCGCTCGATGCCGCAGGCGCATTTCTGGATTCCCGGCCCTGAGCCGCCCCAGTAGAAGTGCTTCTCGTTCCCGTGGCCGACCCACCAGGTGTACGGTGGGCCGTCTGGCAAAACAACAAAGTGCTCGAACATCATTTTATGTACTTTATGAACAAATTATCCCAGCAGTATAGCGCTGCCGAATTCCTGATTCTGATTGGTCAGAATTGGTTAGAAGGTGTTGATTAATTTTGTATAGCAGCAGCTCGTGTCAACTATAAATCAAATCACAGGCTTATATTAATCTTCTGCTACATTATCGTTTCTATAGTAACAACTTAAGGGCATCACAATGTTACCATCAGTGTTACAATCACTGGTATGGTAAGTTTTCTTTAAGGAAATGTTTATTTAACTTTTATGGAAGGAGTCTCCAGTGTCAGTGCTTTGTAACAGTCACAGGTAAAGCTGTAACTGCATAATGCGTACATTACAAGAAAAGTACAAGAAAAGTCAGAGTCGGTTGTTCTTCCTGAGGAGACTGAGATCCTTCAACATCTGTAAAAAGCTCCTGGTGATGTTCTATCAGTCAGTCAT
>CM074965.1:15773181-15790976 GCA_037577455.1 Pangasius macronema | reverse complement strand
CACGACTGCTCTGCAAGCTTTAGGTGAGTAAGCTTAAAAGCTTTGACAGTCTGCATAATTAAAGCACCAGATTCTAGTTCAGAACTTCACTGACACAGATTCTGCTAGGTTTTTGTTATGACAAGACGAGCTAAGGCTTTCTAATGTTTCCTCGAATGCACCGTGTTTCTAAATAGCTGACCAAATGATGACATGTTCCCACACTAGGCAATGACCTGTTCTCTTTCACATTGCTTAGTGAAGCAAACATGTGGACTAATGTTCCTGCTAACTGAGCATCTGGACCCAGCATGAGCCTCACCAAGTGAGATGGTCCAGAACCGCCACTGACTCAGCTGCTAAAAAAAAAAGTCATTCAAAATAAAGCCTTACAAAGCTAGACGTGTCGATTCTTTTCCGGCGTGTGAGGTTGGTGATGTTGTCCCCGTTGTAGTGGATGTCCTCCATGCAGCCTATGAAGTTCTGCGGAGCTCCTGAACTGGGCTTGGCTGATACAGGCATTCCTCCAAAACTGATCTGCGAAGAGCATATGCACATCTCGTTATTAGGAGAAAACAGACCGCTTGGACGTTACTTTATTCCGAGCTGATCAACGTAAATAACGTGAGAAACGTCATGGTTACAAATGAGTACAACCTGACTAATTCTGTCCAATGTGGCGCTCGTCAGGACCTATCAGCTGGTAAACATGAAGGATATGCTGCAAATGTGTTCATACGTAATGTGTTCATTCTTTCAAAACGCTCCATAATACAGCGGATTGTGATTGGGAAGTTGGATAAATGTCTGGAGAGTGTATGCAGGCTGTAAGAGCCCCATCAAAGCTATAAAACCAGCACTGCTCCAGAGGCTGAAGCGTTTTAGCCTGTCAGTCACCACTAACAGGCCCTAGTGAACATTTTTACAGTTGGTGCAATAAGGAACCTCCGTTTGTGTCAGGGTAATAATTAAAGCGGACGCTCTGAGCAAGCCGAAGAGATAAAATCGGGGTGAAAACAAGTGAGAGAGAAAAGGCTGTATTACATTTCTATATTATCAGGTTTATATTCAAATATTCATGCCCTAGCCACTGCTTGATGTGACTCATGGGACATGCAGAGGGGCCGCTGAGAGATAGCTGGAGGCTAATTTAAAAATCTGTCCAAAGCTTGCGCCTTCGCCTCTCCTAAATGAATAATAATCCCAGAAGTCCCCTCAGAAGTACATATAATGATGAAATATCACCTCAGGATTACAAGATGTACCACTGCTAGGGTAATAATTTAAAGAGTCATAAATATGCACCAAAGCAACAGAGGGAGTGAGCTGAATTGCTGACCTCGTAGTCTAGGTCGAGATGGTCAAACTCGCCGTTGGTTCGGAAACTCTGCGTGTGCTCGTCCAGGGTGAAGTTCACACTGCGGCGGTATCTCTCAATCCGCACGGCGTGCCACTGGTCATCATCCAGAAGGCTGCCGCTGGACACTGAGGTGTGACCCTGGATGGAGCCATACTGATTGCTACCTGGAGTGGACAGGCATCAGAGGAAAATGCTAAGCATCTTAGATTCATCAAAAGTAGATGGACACAATATTCAGAGCAAACGAACAGAGATAAAAAAAAATAAAACAAAACAAGTCTGAAACTCTGAAAACATATGTGCCAGTTGTTTATCAAAGAGCACATTCACTTGCCAGTTAGCATATTCACTAGCTAGTTGTTTTATTTTCTTTTTTATTTAGCACTTCATTGGACAGCTTGGTGTTTTCACTAGCTAAATATTTTCTGGTTAGCATATGCCAGTTAGTATACTAGCCAGTTTGCAAATTCACTAACTAGTTTTTACACCTACCATTTTCATTAGCTAGCTGTTTTACAATTAGCTTATTCACTAGCTAGTTGTTTTACAGTTAGCATATTCATTAGATAGTTGTTTTACAGTTAGCATACTCACTAGCTAGTTGTTTTACAGTTAGCATATTCACTAGCTATTTGTTTTACAGTTAGCATATTCACTAGCTAGTTGTTTTACAGTTAGCATATTCACTAGCTAGTTGTTTTACAGTTAGTATATTCATTAGCTAGTTGTTTTACAGTTAGCATATTCACTAGCTAGTTGTCTTACAGTTAGCATATTCACTAGCTAGTTGTTTTACAGTTAGCATATTCATTAGCTAGTTGTTTTACAGTTAGCATATTCACTAGCTATTTGTTTTACAGTTAGCATATTCACTAGCTAGTTGTTTTACAGTTAGCATATTCACTAGCTAGTTGTTTTACAGTTAGCATATTCATTAGCTAATTGTTTTACAGTTAGCATATTCACTAGATAGTTGTTTTACAGTTAGCATATTCACTAGATAGTTGTTTTACAGTTAGCATATTCACTAGCTAGTTGTTTTACAGTTAGCATATTCACTAGATAGTTGTTTTACAGTTAGCATATTCACTAGCTAGTTGTTTTACACTCAGCATATTGACTAGATAGACCTATTTCTGTTAGAATATTCACTATATAGCTGTAATTCTCCACTAAGGAGCTCAGGGAACAATTTCCTAATTATGGAGTTATTATGCGATTATCCTGAAATTGAAAAAGTCCTTTTAAAGTAAAAACTACTTCAGAAAAAAAAACTATAATATATCTGTAACACTTTCTTTGAAGACCACATTTATAAATAATTATAACTGTGCTTATGATTCTGTGTAAACATATTATAAACCCTAACAATGCCTCATAAAGCTCTAATAATGTGCTATAAGTAATTCCTTTATAACTCACAATCATGTAGCACAAGAGTTTCTATTCATTATAATGCCATGTGGTGTAGTAAATAATTATTAAGCAACTGTTATATTTATTAACACTTATAAAAGCCTTATTTATAAGTATTACTATATGATTAATATGCAACAGTGAAAAGCTTGCCTGCATAAATTTGCCATCTAGTGCCAACATTTTACCCACATTTGGCTGGTGGGCAGGAGTTAATTTCCAGCCCTGCTTGTGCTAAATTAACGCTACAGAGACACAGTTAACTTGGCATGTCAGGGTGAAGTATCTGTTTAAGTACACATTACCCAGATTGATCTGTAGCAGCAGTTTGGCCCTGCGTAGCTCCAGAGTGAGGTAATCACCCTGCTGTCCCTCTCCGTGGAGCAGAAGCCCATCTCCTTTACTGGTCTTAAACCTCAACGAGATAACGTCCTTCAGGATCTTCATCTTCTTCTGTCGGAAACGGTAGGAGATTACTCCCTGTCCGTCGAAACTGATCACATCGGCCCCTTAAACCACATTGACAAAGAAGAGAGATTAAAAAAGTATACACAAAAGTCTTCATGGTTGAATTATCACCTAAACCTTAAATTATGACTTAAATTTGTTGACATTTTTTGGGATTCGGAATGGATTTTTCCCCCCATTTTCCCCACAATTTGGCAATTCCCACCTATTATCTAACTCTTCCCTAACACACGACTACCATCCAAGGAACGTGATGTCAATCACGTTTCCTCTGAGACACATCTTTTGCGTTACAGGGCAGTATAACACACTCGGAGTGAAGTGCTATCTACCCTCTTCCACATCTCACAGGTGCCCACGATTGGCTAGTGTGACAGTGTGATTAGCAGAGGAAAGAGAGTATAGCATCCCTCCCACCCAGACAGCATGGCAAATTTAGCTCTCTAGACTGTGGCATCATTAGGACTCAAACTCGCGATCTGCTGACGATGTTCTACCACTCAGGAGCCCATGACTTACAACTCATCGTCTGCTACAATGCTTGTTGGGAGGACATCTATTAAATACTGTATGCCAAATATCTCCTCCATGTCCTGACAACATGGAAGGAAGAAGGCATTCTAAAAAGAAAACTGAAGAAACATAGATCTAATTAAGTTGAGTCCCCAACCAAAAGTTGCTTTCATTTCATCTGCCCTAAAAAGCCCCAAAATATATATTACTCACCTGATATGTATCATCTACTTAAGTTTTTAGTTGATCGAAATAAAGCCATTTTTCTCCATCAAGCATATTTCTTTCAAGATGTTGCATCACCAGTAATCATAAACCCAGACAAACTCCTGTCACTAGAATGAGATCATTTGCACAGTTTCCGAGTAAAAGTAATGAGCCTCATTTAAAACTCATTTAAGATACATTATTTGGACCCTAAGAGCCTTGTTGTACATTTGGGGGTTGTGTTGTTTATCATCCCAACTAGTCAACTGGCATGAAGTATGAAAAAGTATGAAGTATGAAAAAGGTCAGTACTTTTTCAATAATACATTATAGAAAACAATCCAGTACTCCAACTTTCAATAGAAGTGTTTACTTGGGGTATAACACAATAGTACTATGTATATCTGTATTTGTTTAGCGCTTCCAACTTTGGTATATGCATCAGATTGATCTAAACTAATAGAACATAATAGAAAAGTCAGTTCAGCACATGAATGGTGTTATGGAAGTTATTATAGCCATCTGTGGCATAGAGAGAAAAACTGGCAGTACTGTCTGGGTGGGAGGGAGGGATGGCATTACTGTCTCTCCCCTGTCAATCACAGTGACACTAGCCAATTGTGGGTGTCTGTGAGCTCATGTATGCAGAAGAGGGTAGATATAGTGCTCTCCTCGGAGCGTGTTGTGCCTGTGACACAGCAGATTGAAAAGATCCGAAAAGATTGGTTTGCTTCACGTGTCTCAGAGGAAGCATGTGCTAGGTTGGTACCTGTCATGTGATAAAGGTGGGAATAAGCAAATTGTGGAGAAAATTGGAAAAAAACTTCGTAACCGAGTATTAAATGAAACGTAACACCTAAACCCTCGTATATATGGTGAGTTGGCCCATAAATCCCTGGCTATCTGACTTCATTTATTTCATCTCATTAAGCTTCCACAACTTCTATTCATGTGCTGAGAATTAAACTGCCTTTTCTATTAGCTTTTCTATAGTAAATCAATAATTACTGGAACTTTGAAGGGTTAAAATCAATGAAATACAAACAATCCATTAAAATGGACCTGAATTTTTGAGAGAAAAGAGCACGTGTTTCCAGCTTGTGATTGCAGCAGACTCTTACAGTATGCGCAGCCGTAGACCTCCACCCTCAGCCCAACTCGCCCTTCTGCACTCCATTCCAAGGGAATAAAGCGCAGATATCGGGCCACGATGGTGTACTGCAGCTCGTGACGCACCACCCTCTCCGAGTTCCAGTTACCTGAAAATGTCTGCGGGATAAGTGAAGAGACCCATCAGACCCAAACACAACCTCCTGTTATTGCTTTACTGTCTAAACACATCAATCAGGCGATGCCTCAGTGCACCCAGCCTGCGGGACCACAATCCTCCATTCTAATTTACTTCGGTTCATTAGCTGTGAGCAATTTTTTAAAAATTTTATTTATTATCTCATAATATACAGCGTGAGTGATGAGTGCAATAATGCTGAACTCCACTCCTGGACTCCACTCCTGAGTAGAATCAATTATTTAGTGTAATTAGCAATAAAGGAAGATGGAAAAGAAAGGTAGAAAAGTAAAGATAATATAAAAATGAGGAATGGCTGGAGTGTTTATTACAAGAATAGATTTTGTCTGTCATATTAATGGTGATATTATACAGTAGAGTCACAAGAACTGTTTCTATTTCATTAGTTATCGTAAACTAGTACAAAATTCTAGGTCGTACCTATTACCGTTTAAGAAATTAGGATATTCAACACTGATATCATGTCAATTATGTATAAAATACCATCTCAATAAATATATATCAGATATTACTGCATATTATGTTATATAATACATTCATCCATCCATTTTCTGTACCGCTTATCCTACACAGGGTCGCGGGGGAGTCTGGAGCTTATCCCAGGGAACTCACGAAGTAGGCGACACCCTGGACAGGATGCCAACCCATCACACACACATTCATACACCATGAAATGCCAATTAGACTACAACGCATGTCTTTGGACTGGGGGAGGAAACCAGAGTACCTGGAGGAAGCCCCCAAAGCAAGGGGAGAACATGCAAACTCCATGTACACAGGGTGGAGGCGGGAATTGAACCCACAGCCCTGAGGTGCGAGGCAAATGTGCTAACCACTAAGCCATATAATGAAATTAAATTACATTGTTCATATATTACAACTACAAACAATGGGATAAATAAATAAGAAGCATTATGGTGTGAATTGAATCCCAGCTATGTACCATGACAGTCTTCTTTTATAATTATATTTCACTAAGTAATGATTAAAATAAAATACGGGCACCTAGGGATGTAGGACTGGTGTCCAGTCTCAGGACGTTTTCTGCAACCTCATGAATGAAGCCATCTAGCTGAACTAAAGGCTGGGTTTCGAAAAATTTAATGGTTTTCGGTCTCGATCTTGACTCGGTCTTGCTTTCACGTGACCTCTACCCCCTTAAGACTCATTCTTGGCACGATCTTGGCTAGTCCTGCTATGTATTTATGGCTTATTAGTACTTTTCAGATAGCAAGGAGCGTACAATCCCTTCGCAATACATCTCTGGATACTGCATAAAGATATTAACCCATATGTTGCCGTCCTGCCTGTAAGGCTTCCAGTTAGTTGCTGTGTCACTGTAGAGCAGTCGGTACTGTTTAGTCCAGTCGGTACTGCTGTATCGACCCTGCGTTGCGATGGCTGTGATCTGCTTCCTGCCCCGGAGGTCTACCTGCAGCCACAGATACCTGTCAGAGTCCAGTGGAGACCAACCTCCATTCCCTTATAGAGAGAAAGAAGAAATACTACTGTGAACATGAGAACATTTCCCTCTGTATACTTAACGATGGGTTAAAGTACGGTGAAATATAGGATGGTACAGTACTCACTTAGCAAAAACATATAACTAATTTTATGTGTGCTCTGAGTACATGATGTTAGTTGATATTGCATCAGTTATCACATTCTTTATACATTATTTATCATTCCTGCAGTATTAAAATAGCCCAGGAAATTACTAAAAAGCTCTAGGTACATCTCGACACCTTTATTATCATTAAAAAACATGACAGGATCTATGAAATATGCATGATATGCAAATTAAAAACACCTCCTCCTCCTCCTCCTCCTCCTCCTACACTGTAGCATGCGACGCTCTAGCATCTGAACAAGAGACATGTCTTCACTGTTGATGTATCAAAGCAGTAAGTTAGCACTGGTAACCACAGCGTCTTTGAATTCTCAATACTGACTGGTCAAAAGTGTTGACTAACTAACTTTTCTATAGCAGCAGCTCTGACAATGAATATAACTATTAAGGGGTAAACTGGAAAACTGCTGGGATATAAGAGGAATAAATTCAACTAAATCAAAATATCACTGAGCAAGATTGTTCCTCGTCTGAGAAGCTTATCAAATTGTGCTTTTTTCACTGATAGGATGAAAACAACTGGTTATAGATTCAGATGTGTTACCATGTTTCATGACATCATCATTCAAAACGGTTGATTAAAAGCTATAAATAATACCCAGCTTGCTGTTCTGAAATCTCTAAAGCAAAATGAATCGCCTTTGCTGTCTCCTCTTGCTGTCTATAGTGTGAATAAGTGCTGTCGTCTCTCTGCGTCATGTCTCATCTAGCATCAAACTGTGAATAATGCCCTTCTCTAAATGTCATCCACTGAAGGTGCTAGGACAGCAGTTGTGAATTCAGGACACAGCTCTAGACATAGTGCTGATCTGAGATCAGCGCTTCTTTTCACGTTCGTGACCCGAGCTGTAATGGCAAACTAAAAACACTGTTCTCAGATCAGCGCAGAGGACTTTCTTATACAGTGTTCTGTAGGGAAGACACTGGGGGACAACGAGTGTGTGTGTGTGTGTGTGTGTGAGTGTGTGTGTGTGTGTGTGTGTGTGTGTGTGTCTCCGTACCGACTCTGCGATTGAGTTTAGCGTAACCGGCGCCAAAATCAGAAGCCAACACAGAGGAGCTGCTGAAGGCGCTGTAGGGGAGAGGACTCGCCAGAACCTCATCACACCGCTCTGGAGAATGAAAGACGAGAGAGAGAGAGAGAGAGAGAGAGAGAGAGAAAGAGAGAGACATGTTAAAAACAACAGTATTCATTACTTTATGGTCACTACAGTACGATAATTGCCGGAAAGATAATCACAATTATTTTGCAATCCCGATTAGGGACAAAACCTACACAACTTTATCACTATACAATTATAACAAACTTTTTAAATCCGATGATAGCATAAACTGCCATTTGCCCATTCTTCTTGACAACAAGCTCTGTCAGATTGCATAGAAACCATTTGGTGAACAGCAATTTTCAAGATCGAGGTCCGGGCTTTGACTAAGACGTTCTAACACGCTCCAGGGTAGCCTTGGCAGTATGTTAGGGTTGTTGTCTTGTTGGAAGATGAACGTCCATCCCAGTCTCAAATTTCTTTTGTAGATTGGGACAGACTTTCTTCTACGACTGCCTTGTATTTGGCTCCATCAATCTTGCCCTTGACCCTGACCAGTTTCCCAGTCCCTGCTGATCAAAAGCATTACCACAACATGGTACTACCACCAACATGGTACTACCACCACCATGCTTTACGGTAATATATATGTGTATGAGGATTTCAGACCTAAGATACACCCATAATTAGCTTATTGACTGCAGTTTTCTTAGTGGACTGTGCTATTTTGGACTGTATACATTAATATATGAGCAAGTTCAAGTATTTAAGAACATTATACTATTTCTTATCATTATTATAACGTTTCCATGGTTCTTCAGCTTTGATATACATTAAGGAACATATTTGGGTTTTTTTTGTGTGTAAGATAATAATAATACAATGATGTTGGTATAAAATGTAGTTTGCCTTCATTAGGCATTGCACTCAAACACTACTACCAGAACATGATATCATTTTCTCATATCATGAGCGGCTGATGCAAATCCTCAACCTCTTATTTTATTGTGCTGCCATTTCAAGCGGAGAAATTCATTAGAATGAATCACACACCCTGACAAACACAGATGAGGATTCGAATTACACAAAGTGCTCAAACAAGCAGCAATACTCCGTGCATCATGATTTCAGAAGGTGGACAGAGCAGATGAAGGGCTGTCTTGGTACACAAAATACGATTCAAGGCCAAGTCTTGGCGTGTAATCTGTTCTGTATGGATATTTTGGATGTACATTATTTCAAAAGGTATATTTTTGTTTGAATTTGTTTATTTCTACTGGTACCTGATTGAGTAATTTGACGTTGTGGTACCACAAGTGTTAAAGGCAGTAAAAACTTCTTCTCAGTGGTAATGAGTATAAATTATGATAAGCTTTCATTTGAATGGTGCACTAATTTAGGGCAGCAAATTATTAGTAACTGGATTATTACACATTAAACCTCATTGTGAGCAACAGCCTTTTGTAAGAAAATAATAACCACAAATTTCATTTACATCTTGAAAATAACTGAAATTATATAGACCGTATTTAGAATTGACATAATTGCACGCTGTGAGGAATTAATACTCAAACTGCACATGTTAGCATTCAGATTTCAAACACAACTACAAACTTATGCTCTATAAAGAGACAATTGTAAGAGTTTGCCCAAAACACAAGCAGGTCTTAAGAGCAATTTTGACCATCACTGACACAAGAGAGGAGCCAACTGTTATTTTAACCAGTATAAATACATTAATTTATTATTTTTTAAAAATGTGTTCCATCAAACCTGACTAGTTCCCCAGTCCCTGCTGAAGAAAAGCATCCCATGCTAACACCACCATGCTTCACTATGGGCATGATGTTCTCAGGATGATGAGCAGTTGGGTTTTACTTGACATATACTTTCTATGTAGGCCAGTTCTACTTAAAGGACATTGTGTAGCTGACCTGAGACACATCTACAATAATGTAGTGTAGTAGAGTTTGTAATTTTCATCAATTTAATGTCAATTTAATCACCTGAACAGCCTCATGATCACATTAAACGAATCATACATTTCTAAAAACAAATCTAGTTGTAGCCTCAGTATATTCGCAATCTGAATTCCGCTCATTTGTTTGTCATTGTGTTTAAGATTTAGTGCATCTTACTCTAACGACAGTGTTACGGTGCTTTAGGAAACCAGGCTTGAGTGTCTTTAAGAATGCAGCTTGAGGGTGTTATTATTTCGATAATTCAAGCAGAGCTACATGAATAAAGCTTTACATTATGAAGCCGTTCTCATCAGACTTTTATAGCGCATGTCATAAAGACTGACAGCTCTCTGGAACGCGGCGCTAACACTTCCTTACACGGAAATAGCTGAACAGGTGGTTGAAGATTTTGTCTAGATGAGTTCTAATGTGCGTCGTGAGGCGATGACGATCCCTCCCTTTCCAGGTCCTAATGAAAAATGTTTTGCTAATTACAAACACTGAATAAAAGCACGAAGCTTCACAATGACTGTAATGCTCCATTAGCATTCCATTAGCAATTCACCACATTCCTAATCCGTATTTCCTATCACACAAGACAAGTTCACAAACGGCCATAATTGTGATGAGTTTGTTTTTAATGGAGATGGACGATTATGAAAAAACAAACTGTCCTTAGGTCTTAATGGCGTCCTATAAACAAGAAGTCTGTAATAGCAAATTAAAAGTGCACGGTTTTCAACATGAGAGGAATGTTGATGAAGCTGGCTTGTGATTTTCTCTGAAGAGAAAAAGTATTTTGAATAAAGTGTACAGTATGTCCTTCCCAGAACTTTGTTAAAGTGCGTTTTTTGTAGATGGTTTTCATGTAGTACATCTTAAATGATGTTGTTATAATTTTTGGCAATTGTTCATTAAACTCAATAAGATCTCATTAATCTACATTAAAAAGAAAATTTAATTTCTTCCTTGTTTTCGAAAAAAAAAAATTCACAGGAAACATCACAATGTCATGTAAGAAATGAATTCATATAACAACGTTTAATTTATTTATGTACTAAAATACATTTTCGTCACTGATGGATATACTGGGATTAGCTAACAAAAAACTGGAACTAAACCTCTGTTCTATGGTTGATGGTTCAAATCCCAGGAAATCCAAAATATGTATTTAGATATCATTTTAAACATTGAGAGTGAATATAATGTCATTATCTAAAGTTTTCCCATTTTCGTATGGTTCTACAGGCACTAATTTACGATCAGTAACTAAATCAGTGTGTTGTTTGGAATTGAGGCTGGCATGTTGTCCTTGGTTTCTCTGCCTCTGTTTTATCATTGGTTTGTTTCTCTAATGTGTGCACCTGTTCAGAGCTCAGCCCGTACTTAGTTTGGTTATTTATTCCATCCCTGGTCCATTGTGGTGGTGCAGTGAGTAGCACTGCTGCCTCGGGGTCCCTGCTGTGATCCCGAGCTCGGGCTACTGTCTGTGCGCTGTTTCTGTGCATATTCTCTGGATTTCTTCACACCTCCCAAAAACATTCCAGTAGGTGGATTGGCTAAGATAAATTGCTCCTAGATCGGTTTCAGTGTATGCATGCTAGCAGCCCTGAGACGGACTGGTATCCCATCCAGTGTGTATTCCGGCCTCATGCCGAGTGTTCCCGGATTCACCACAACCCTGACCAGGATAAGGAGGTTACTGAAAGTGAGTGAGAGACTGTTCCTTTATAGCTTGACGAAGTCTTGCCATGTGTTTATGTGCATTACTGAGCACTGTTTTCTATCCCTGTTTGTTACGCACTTTTCTTTGTTTGTTTTTTAACCATTTTCTAATTATGGATTTGTTTTCTACTGCCTGCATGAGTACTGAAGCATGACGAAGACTTTTGAACTGCCCACAGTAAAGCCCATGCTGAGTTTCCATTCTGCTTCATTACACAGTTCATTACATCATGTGCTTCTGATTTTGGATTTCCTACTTGCTATTCTGTGTATCTACCTTCATCCAGTTTGCCTTCATTGATTTTTTTGTCATGGATTCTCTTGTCCTGTCCTACATTTCTGAGCTGTGTTTTCCTTGTGCTTTACTTGTATTCCTTGTATTTTCCTTTACATATAAATATACATAGATATATATTTCCTGATTCTGAGATCTAATCCTGTTTTTACATGTTTGCAAGCATGCTCGTTCTGTATTTAACCTTGTGTAATGAGCCCTGCATTACATAGTGACCTTGCTTTCTGGAAAACCATTATAATCCCAACGCTGAGCAAACACACACTCAAGTGCAGCCTCCCACACCCAATATTTCAGCCAAAGGCAAAAAAACTCACTGTATTGTATTACAAGGTTGAGCTAGAGAGATTAGACAGGATTATAAATTTCCCTTCCAAACGTTATCAGATTCATGAAGCGCAAAAGTCAAGTCCCTAAGTGTATCGGTTAAGCTCCGTGCAAAGCAAAATGCACTGAGAACTGCTGAACTTGTATTGGTTAAACAGATACTGTAAACATCAGGGAATTATGGAATTAAATGTGTGCAAACACACACACACACAAATACACACACACACACACACACACACACACACTAACACACAATAGTAGAATAATGCTCAGCCAAAGTGGGGAAATCCTCAGAGCTCTGGGCCCAGCAATGGAGGAAGTGAAGGAAGTGAAGACGCTGAGAAATGTGATCTCCATCTCACACAGTCTCCAGCAGCTTTCCCTGCTCCCAGATATTAGCTCAAAGTGCACTCATATCGATCATGTCTAATTACTCAACTTTTTCATAATCCATCATGAGGGGAATGCATACATGCTTGTCGTTGTTTTTTTTCAAAAAGAATCTCAATCTAATCTTATTTAAAAATGAATTTATACCGTTAGCGCCATATTGGTGCTATTAATTTCATAACAATTAAAAAACCTTCACATCAATAATTATACGAATTACTTTGTGTGACAACAACCCGTTTTTAACTGTATTTATTATTAATCTTAGATTACGCGGAGCTGTTACTATAGAAGCAATAATGTAATAGAAGAGTACACCTTCTGCCAACCAGATTCAACCTCGCATTCGACCTCGCTGTGGTATACTTGTCTATGAGAGCAGCTCTGACAGTTAAATAAATAAATAAATAAATAAATACAAATGGAAAGTTGTGACATGCTATTGCGTCATCCACTGCAATCCGTCTCAGGATGACTGCAGTAAAGCTGCTTTACTCCCAATTCAGCCATTAGTAATGTCTTATTCATCATAAAGTTTTTTTTTTTTGACAACTTTCTCATTGTCTCAGTTGAAGAAACAAACACGGCTCTCTTGAGGCAATAAGGGGAACAGAATGATCCTTGAACCTGTCTTTATACTCTATATATTTACTTGCAAATTTTGTAACATGTAAGAAGATTTTCCAGAACTTTCTTTTTTATCATTAGTAGCTGCAGGTTCTACAGATACAATAGATCAGTGGTGGCTTGATGATTCCGCTGAAATACTAGGATTTGCACATTCGTCAGGCAGTGTTCTCAGCCCTCCATTTAGCTCCATAGAGTCATTATTGCACCTAGTCGTTAAAAAATGGGAACTGCAACAAGCGCTAATAGAGGTCCGTTGGGGCAGGAATTACTCTGCGCCACTGAACAAGACTGTTAATGACAGGGTTCCAGAGTGGACTAGTTTAAAAATATTCTGTAGCCACCAAGATCTTGTTTTATGTATTAAATCTAATAAATTCTGCAAACAAAGGTGAAGTGAAAGAGCAGACAGTGTGTGTATGATGTAAAGAACCATTGCTGTTGTAGCATATATTTGTGTGTGCACCATGGTGACCTTGTTTCTCACACAAAGGCTGAGTCAAAGAAGGAAACTGTGTCTCCCTTTTCATACGCCCGAATGTTCTGGGCTAGTTTATGAAAACCGCTCAAAACGAGCTGCTAGACTGCATGCTGGATGATTGTGCATCTCTCAGCTCTACCATTACGTGGTTGCTCTAAATTTCACAATATAATAGCATAAGTTGAGTGTGAGAGCCTCTTGAGTGGATTTTGTTGGTGACAATGTCTGAGCAAGGTATCGTTTCCTTAAGTTTTTAAGTATCAAGGCTGGGAGTAGCTGGTGTCAGTCTTTGGCTTCTAGGGGGATTGACTGGAGACTAAACCAAGAACAGTATATGGTATGGTGAGACAAAAAAAAAACCACCCAACCACTCAAAGGCACATCAGAAATAGCACAGAGGGGAACCCAACCTGGTGGGGAGAATGAGAGTGTAAGTGAGAATAAGTGAGTGCCACTCACTGAGTAAAAATGTAGAACAAACAGCATTTGCAGAGTGAACACTGTGGTGAGTGATGGCTAGTAATGCCAATAATCCTAAAGCAAAAGGCAACTCAAAGCTAGCAGGTGCCATAACTTTCCACTAGAAAAGTGGAATGTATGAAAGTAATGTATAGAAAATACACTCACCATGGCAGAAGAGAAGAGAGAATGCTATTGGACATCTGGAAGGTCTCAGTAAGCACACAAGAAGGCATACAAGACGGCTTGTAGGTAGAAACTACTAGCTAGCACTAACAATAGAGCTTAGAATAATCATAAGAAGCAGGAACCAGGAATTGTTAGAATAAGAAAGGTGGACACTGTGGTAGGTACAGCTCTTTGCAAATCATTTTCTTTGAGTTTATGAGTTTTTGAGTCATCTAGTTTATGGGCATCCCAAGGAAATCCAGTGCATGTGCTTTTTCAGGAGTAGGGGCCATGGAGTAAAACTGTCTCTAGGCTGACTCACTTGGTGTAACTTGAAAAAAAGGACATGCAATAATAACCCAGAGACAAAAATGAAGAAGCACTATTGTGTACAGCGTGCTAGGAATAGATCAGGTCTGCATAATTGCCATTTCCATGTGGAAGGAGTGCAATTTGTACCTCACATCACAATCACGTAATGAGATCCAAAATTGAACCAGCAGGCAATCATTTAAAAAAGCACACACATACAGAAACTCGTACACACGTGCACGTTCATACAGTTTTAATTTCAGTATTATAATCTATAATCATATACTGCCTATCTCTTCATTAACGCCAGCTTTATTGCAATATGTAATAAAGGCATCTATAGATGTCCTTACTTAACACCTCGCCTCATTATACCTCTAAACGCAGCGAGACTGCTGACTTGAGATTTTTATAAAAATAGCCCGTGTGTCCTCTAAAGGGAATGACAGCTCAATTGGGTTCCTATTCTCAGAAGCTATTCCCAAATATAATTGTACCTCCATGTGAGCAAGCAGATTTAAACAGAACATGTCATTTAAGTGAATCAGAATATGGACCTGACCCTTGATCAGCACTGCTATCTGTATTCAGATGAGTTAAATACAAAGGCTACATCCATATTTATGTGGGGAAAAAAGTTGAGTGTATTCAGAGTTGGGTTCGACAGGTACAGATTCTCTGAGGTATCCATTCAGATTATACAAATTGCCTGTGTGGAGTTCAGTGTATACTTGCCTTTAAATCCAAAAAAAAATCTGGGATAGAAAATATGGACTGAAATAGCGATGTATGATCTTTGCTGTCAAATGTAATAGGAATTAACACAAAGGCAAGAGACGATTGAAACATGGAGGGAAAAAAGCTAAGGTGAAGTAAACATCTTATACCATCAATATGGAAAAATTAAAATAGTAAAATAGCACTTGATCCAGCACATCCTCTTATTATTCATTTTATTTTTTTATATAGTACTCCAACAGTTACTTGTGTGCACAATATGGGGGAAAAAAGCTAATGTGAATATAAGATACATTAATGAGAAGATGGCAAGCATTGAAATAAACATCAGTATGGAAAACTTAAAATAATAAAATAGCACTTGATCCAGCACTTGATCCAGCACATCCTCTTATTATGCATTTTATTTTTTTATATAGTACACCAACAGTTGCTTATACACACGATTTAATGAAGCCACGAGATACTAAATCTACCTACTAAATTACTTTTGAGGTCTGAACAGTAGCGTGCACGATTCCAGTATTAAATCCAGACTATGCACTCAACTCTGAATACACTCCTGAGAGGATATGAGCTCCTTATGAATAAAGCATGGGGAAGTGACAAAGCTAATCCATCCTTGTTGTATTCATCATAATGTCAAAAGTGAAAAGAAAAAGCTGATCCCAGTAAAATAAAGTTCCTGCAGTCATACTGCTGAGTATTTATGGGTGTAGTTGGTAAGGAGTGAAGAGTGGACAGGGGTAAATGAAATTTCCCTACGCCGGTCCAACCCATTAAACGCTGCCTTTAAGCCTCCATTAGCGAGAGCAGATAGCAGAACGTTAATCGTGTTTCTCCATCTCCGGCTGCAATAAAGGAACTCAGGCATGCAGCCATATTGTGGAGAAAAACACCTATCGGCCTTTACGTTCTACAGCATAAAAACAATTTACGTCTATTTCACTGATGCCCACCATTACCACCGCTCATCCCCTGCCATTACCAGGCATATCAGGATGCAGAGGGAAAGAGAGATCAGACCAGAGGAGAGAGAGAGAGAGAGAGAGAGAGAGAGAGAGAGAGAGAGAGAGAGAGAGCTGCTCTGTTCACAGAGATTGATGTGTACTGTATAAGTATGAAGAAAGTCCTTGGTGACATTTAGTCCTACATGCATCTTTTTTAGTCATTAGCAGTGAGTGTGTATGATTTAAAAAGAGAGCTAGCTTCTGTTTGTCCTTGAAAATTCATCATGTCAAACTTTCCAACAGCAAAGCGATATTTTAATCTCTCTTTCCAACTTTCGCTATCTCTCCTTGTCTGCCCATCCGTCTGATTATCTGTCTGTATGTGCCTATCTCTCTGTCTATTCTGTGTGTGTGTGTGTGTGTGTGTGTGTGTGTCTTTCTATCTCTATCTATCTCCCAGACTACCTATGTACCTGTCTCCTGATATATCTGTCAAACCCAAAATCTGTAACGTCGCTCTCTTTATCTTTCTGTTTGCCTGTCTGTCTCTCTGTCTGTCTCTCTGTCTGTCTATATCCATCCCTTTTCTGTCCTTCTGTCCTGTACGTTTATCTCCTTGTATCTATTGCTTAATCTGTTTATCTGTCTATCTGCCTAACTGTGTATATCTGTTTATCAATCTCTCTCTATTTATCTGTCTATCTATCCCTCTGTCTCCCTGTGTGCCTTGCAGTATGTACTGTATGTCTGTTACGCTGTATCAGTCTTTTCAACTGTCTGTCTATCTCTTTGTCTATTTGTCTATCCCCCATCTGTCTGTCTGTCTACCTCTCCAACTACCAGTGTCTATCGCTCTGTATCCATCTTTTTTAGCTATCTCCTTATCTATCTGTCTATCTCTCTATCGGTCTGTCTATCGCTTTAACTGTCTGTCTATCTGTCTGTCTATTGCTTCATCTGTATGTCTGTCTCTTAATCTATATGTCTGTCTCTCTGTATCTATCTTTTTAGCTATCACCCTGTCGGTCTGCCTATCTATCTATCTATCTATCTATCTATCTATCTATCTATCTATCTATCGGTCTGTCTATCGCTTTAACTGTCTATCTATCTGTCTGTCTATTGCTTCATCTGTATGTCTGTCTCTCTGTATCTATCTTTTTAGCTAACCATCTCTTTAATTGTATGTTTATCTATCACCCTGTCTGTCTGCCTATCTATCTCTCTTTCTGTCTTTGTATCACTTTAATTGTCTGTCTTTTGCTTCATCTTTATGTCTGCCAGTCTCTATGTCTATTGCTCTGTATCTATCTTTTCTAACGATCTGTCTTTCTGTCTATTTCTTTAATTGTATGCTTATCTATCTCTCTATCTGTCTGTCTCTCTGTCGCTTCATCTATATGTCTGTCTCCCAATCTGTATGTCTGTCTCTCT
>CM074965.1:15758063-15773081 GCA_037577455.1 Pangasius macronema | reverse complement strand
TATCTATCTCTCTATCTGTCTGTCTCTCTGTCGCTTCATCTATATGTCTGTCTCCCAATCTGTATGTCTGTCTCTCTGTATCTGTCTTTTTAGCTATCTATCTCTTTCGTCTGCTTATCTAATCCCCCGTCTTTTTTTCTGTCTACCTACTTGTCTTTGTGTATATATTTGTCTGTCTGTGGATCACTTCACAGTCTGAGTCCACTACGGAGAATTACGTGGCTCTCTCCTCGGCGCCAGTAGACAGACAAGGAGTGCATTAGTCTTGCAGACAGACAGCTGCGTCTCTTTCTGCATTCGCAATGCGAGCTGCAACAGCACAGAGCCTCTGTTCTCATTCTCATGGCCACGAGCTTGTCTGCTAAACAAATATCAAAGCTAACAC
Source organism: Pangasius macronema (assembly GCA_037577455.1). Lineage (NCBI taxonomy): Eukaryota > Metazoa > Chordata > Actinopteri > Siluriformes > Pangasiidae > Pangasius > Pangasius macronema. The sequence continues at coordinate 15,772,696 of CM074965.1, read as the reverse complement.
CCAGACACTGCATACATTAGTGCTAGCTAATTCGTGGACATGAAGGTAAACATAAGCGTCTCCGTACCACCAGACCTGTCACAAGAATTTAAAAAAAATCCTTTTCACCAGCTCTCACTGTGCAGACAGTTCCACAATCATCAGGAATTCTCATTTCTCCGTCAGAGGACTCTGAAGACATCGTCAGCTTTTTTTTTTTATTTTTTTTTTTTACCAATAACTTCCTTGTGGCTTAAGAAAGATGTCGAGCCGTCAATTTAAGGAGCTGTCGAGGGAACGAGCCGTGGATCCCAGTCTCAGTTAACAGACATGAAAAGCAGCTCAGAGCCGTGCCTGGAAGAGAACTCTGGAAGTTCAGCATCAGATTACAGTCAGTCTGCTTCGGGAGAACTATACTCTCCATGAGCTGCGATATGAGTTGAATGACAGGGATTCTTGCAGCTTTTGCAGTCAGAATCCTGAGCAGCACCGCAATATATATATATTCAATAATAAACACAACAGCGGCTCTGTTTCTCTGAGAAACTTTGCAGTGTCTCTCAGATGCCCACATCTTCATGCACAATTAGCTAATGCATAACATTTTATATGTGTGGTAATGGAGCTGATAGTACAGCAGCCTTGATAAATAATGCATACAGCTGATCAGCTTTGCTACGATCGCCATGGAAATTCAGATACAGAATAATTCACCAACCAAACTGAAGCCACAACAAACTTCAGTAATTGTCAAAATGGTTCACGAAACATTTCTATTAAATAGCACGAGCATTTTCTGATGACTTTAATGCTATATATATATATGTGCACACAGTACTGTTCTGTATACAAAGATGCCTTTAAAAATAATTAAATTAATGTTTTTTGAACCAAGAAATGTTTTTAATTTCATCATTTATCAAAAATGAATACACATACTCAGCTGATACTCTTGCGAATTCATCACTGCAAACAGGAAGAAACTATAAAAGAAACAATGATTTGTTTAAAAATAAACTTCTTTAGTCCAGAAGTGTAAATATTTGTGAATATACTATTGACATTCAAATTCATAGCTCATACGATGCTGTTAACTTGAGTTACAACATTTTTTAAACTAAGCTTTAATATCTCATTCATTAAATCATTAAAATGAGCATACTCAGACTAAAATTGTATTATTTATAAAGTACTTTCGCACAGCTAATATGATAGTAATTCGCACATGTGCTTTGGTAAATAGCTAGCTACTGTTATTAGCACCTTACCTGCTTTACGTCGATTTGCATTATGTTACGCTACAAAATGTTACAAAATCTGACTGGACTTGTTTTGTTTTTACTCCAATATCTGATTTAGTGCTTTCTGGTAGTTTAGGCCCAATAACGATACTGGATATTGAGTTGCTTGTGTCTAGACCTATAGTCCTGAAACGATTGATGAATTAACCGCAGGCCACGTGCTAGCAGTCATAACTTCATCCCAACATTTGCAAATTCGGGCTGTTTTGAATCAACGCATCCGTTTCGTAAATATTGAGACTGCTTCCAGTTCTCCGGTTGCTAAATCTTTACACCCCTGGCTCATTGTAATTACCTGTGGAGCATCTTAGGAGGATGTATTCTTCTGCGTATTCTATTCTCATGAATACCGAATGAGAGGTTTTCAGTGAAGGAGTGAAATTGCGCTGCTTTCACCTGCAGGTATTTGAGCGACGCGAATGGGGGACAAAGAACGGAGATGGAAGAGCGTGGCTTAATGAACACTGACATTTCCATTTAGTGTTTGCCCCTGTGGCATTTCGCAGCTCAAATTGAAAAAAAAAAAAAAATGACACAAACCGAAGACTTTTTCCCCCGAGGTCAAAATTTAGAATTTCACGCCAAAGTCAGAGCAGCTGCAGGGCTCCTGAAGGGCGAAAGTGTGTGTGTGTGTGTNTGTGTGTGTGTATGTGTGTGTATGTGGACTGTGATGAAAGCCAGTGCAATAGTGTTGTGTATCCAATTTCCTGTTCCTATTTTTATGCTCTGAAAGCTGTCTAACAACTAGGTGGTGTATGGGCAATACTGCTGCTACTATAATGTAATTTGCAATGGCTAAAAGTTACGTGCAAAAAATACAAGTGCAAAAATTTCTCTTCTCACCATTTTCCACTGCAATTCGATGTCACATTAATGAGAAATCCAATGTAGAACTATCAGAGAGAAGACGGTGGACTCATCCGAAGTAGCTGCGCTGAATTTTAGCAAAGATTCGGCTCGGCCAGTTTGCGATCTACATGACGACGACCTGTTTGAGGTGTCGGATGTACAGATGAGGAGGTGAGAAAGGGGGACGGACTAAAGGGCTAAAGCGCTGCCGCATCGCTCTCTTTACGTAGACATGAATTGCTACCGGCGCCACTATCAGTAATCTAGGAAATGGTTTAAATGGATATAGATTAGATTATGTTGATGAAAGATGTTTAAACTGAAACTCTCAGACTTTATTGAAGATCACATGCTAATTATGAATTAATATGAATGTCGTATGCTAGGGTCTTGCTCAAAATCCCACCAGCAAAATATCATGTAAATTACAATATAACATTTGAATGAATAATTGATTGAATGAATGAATGAATGGTCCTGTCTTTTAACACTACCATAACCCCATAACAGTGCAGCTACAGAGCAAAAGCGTATTGTCTTTTGAAGACTGTCAATTTTGAATATTTCATACATGACTCTGCAGAACATCTTGACGAGCGAGGCGAGTGCTGCAGATAAAGTAGTTTTAGAAACTCGGGCAACCTCTCTCTGTCTGAGGATCTGTGTCAGACTCGGCTCCGGGGACTCGACCATGTTCTGAACTGATGGAGCTCTCCCTCTCTCACACCTCTGCAGTGTTTAACCTGCCATGCACCAAGGCCTGCGATGAGAAAACTGTGCCACTGCAGACAAACGGATAGTGAATTTTAAAAAATTCTCTTCCAAACGGATGGTGAATTTGAAAATCCACATGAACAGCAGCTTTGAAGAACATTTCCATTAACAGAAAAAAAGCAAGCCAGTCCAGTGGGTGCTGATAGTATGATGAATAACGTTTAGAATAAGGTTAAGAGATGTGTATTGAGTGAAAAACATGCCCAAAAGTTACTTCATTCATTTATCTTGACTAATTGCTCCATCCTGGTCACAGTTAGGCAAAAAATTCGAAAATGAAAAATGACAAAAACGTGTGGACTGATGATGAGATGAGAATACTGTGTAGGGTTACACTTGAATACTGTGAAAGTGTCCAAAATCTCATTTGCATGAGGGCAATAATAATAAAACCAAGTGAAACTGAATGGCGAACACGTTATCGAATAAGAAATTCGAGAAGCAGGTAGTAGCAAAACACACAGAATGGGTATGTTCAAAAACACGGAACACAAGTTTTAAAATTTCCCCAAAGATTTTGAAACGCTTCATTGTCAGTGAACCGAGGTGGTGTTTACATGATGACAGAGGCCATAAAACAGAGAAGAAAATGCATTAATGGTCAAACCCACACTTAAAAACAGACCACACTTAATAATATGACTTAATGAGTTATTATACTGTAATAACACCACATGAGTCAGTAAAATCAGCTCATACAGCTACATGAGTACAGCAGTACATTCTCAACAATACCCGCATGGACGGGGTCTGATACTACTCAGATATTAGACTTCACTAAAAGATATCTGCTGAAGTATCCAATCTGCGATGTCTGAAATCTCAAATTTTGATTGTATAATTGGAATCAACTGGAGTCCATTGACCAGGTTATGTTACTAAACACAGACATCTCGCCTTTAATGTTACAAACAATGGGCATTGCTACAATTTGTGAAGGTCCAGTTATATAAATTTGCTTGAGTCTGGATAAGTGACTAACATGGTGACCGAATGGCTACAAGCATTCACATGCCTTTGTTTATCCATTAATTGGTTAGATTATAGCTATAAATAAAATAATTCAAAGTTTCACCTTACCACTTTTTTGACTTGTGGCATGGACTCAACAGATTTTGTGAATTTGCCACAGCGAGAAAAAGCATACATCTCTCAATTCTATCTTCGTCATCAACTTTTCTTTAAACAAGCCTTAAGTTAACTAATATACTAAATATTGTAAATGAAATAAACTGATGAAAGTCCCTGCAAGCTCTTCCCTTTATAAACTAAAGTCTCTGGATCGATGAGCTACCTTCAGCTAAATAAGTTACATAAACGAATGTGATTGGTTAAACCGCAACAGTGATGGCTTCATGTTTAGTATCACTAAACTACGACCAGATGTTTTCATACGTCAGTTGGCTCTGCTACAGTATTTTTGCTGGATCCACATCTGGACTGCAGCCCACCAGCTGATGACCTCTGTTATCAACATTCCTATCTATGCATATCCATTATTCTACAAAACCGAGTCTACTCCATTTAATCATTTAATTAAAATCTCACTATGAAATATCATATCTTAATATTAGTTAATAATAAGAAACTTAGCATCTTGTCACAGAGATCTGTAGCTTAACAGAAACCTTTTTGTTCGGATTGTAAACTCGCATGTTCCAGCTAGCATAAGCTCTCTTTTTTGTTCAAAATGACAACAGTCTTCTATCAACTTCAGTCCATCATTAGCATTGTTAGTGAAAGTTGGTAAAGTAAAGCTTCATCAAGTGCCTGTGACTTCTAAACTATGCTAGCCGAGCAACATCATGCTAAGCTGAATGGCAAAATGGACGCCATCTCTGGCGTGCAGCCATTCCGCCTTCTACCTTTCCAGGAACCCGATGCTGGCTCCCATCATCCGAGAAAGCTTTCTCCTGACCTTTTATCATTAATCAATATGAAATTTCATTTTCTATCTCCCTCGGCTTTAGCCAATGGATAGCGAATCCCCTTTTTTGTCCTCGTTGCAATTAAGGCTATTTTCAATATCTGCACCTCCACTGGAGAAGCCCTGAGGATGGGACATCAGGAAATCAATGTTCGCAACTCGGGAGAGTTTCCAAACCTTAATCACAGTACATCTTCATGGAGAACCTTTCAAACTGGCAGCAAAGAGGCAACATTTAAGAGGTTCAAAGAGCGATAGTGCTACTGTGCGAAACGTTGCAAGACCTCAGCCAGAACCACTTGAATATTAGAACTGTGTACTTTTGGTGGGTTTTAAATTTAGACAAAAAAGTGCCAGAGATGCCTTAAAAGTGGCATAATTTCCTGCAAAATATACTGTAGAGAGTTTCACATGTTTACACAATCCAGATGTTTCTCTACCTCAATACATGAAGACAGTCAAGATGTAAAAATTAAATTAAATTAAATAGCATAAAATAAAATAAATGTTGTTTGGTCGAACCCACCAGTATTACCCAAGTGGAAGCCAAAAATCTACCTACACAAGAAAAGAGGTTTATTGGCCAATAAATGGCTAAAAATGCTAAATGATCACAGTTATTTTGTTAAAAAATACGGTGCTTAAATCTGAATGATAAACACATTTTTTTCCCTGGGGAAATCTTAACCCTAAATACCAATCTCAAAAAATTCATATCCCAAAAATGTTATGCAAACTAGTTAAAAAAATAAAGCGTCCAAGATTCCCAGGGAAAAGTAGACGTAAAAATGGTGATAAAAATTTCTAATTAGTTTTTTTCTCGTTCTACTCAAATAGTGAAATGGAGTTAATTGGAGTCAAAACCTACGACATGAGCTGTAATGAGCTTAGTGCATCTAGACTTTTTATGGTCCACTGAAATACCTAAACTCCTATTAAGCAGATAACTCTGGCTGTTAGCTGCTAATAATTTCCACCAAGCTAATAACTAACTAGATAGAATTTTACCTAAATAGTTACGTTAGGCATCGAGTGTTTAATCTCGCTGTAGGAAATGCACTGTTTGAGTACAACAAAAACTTTTAACTACTTTTAAATCCTTTTGGCAGCTTCCAAGCTCCATTAAAATATGTACTTCCTGGGGTAGCAAGGTGGTGCAGGTTAGCGAAGAGCAGTGCTGTTGCCTCACATCTCCAGGGTCCTTGTCCTTGGGGTCCAGTCTGTGTGGAGTTTCGCATGTTCTCCCTGTGTCCTCTGGGTTCTCCGGTTTCCCAAAAGCATTCCAGAAGATGAAAATATGACTCTTAAATTGTCCTGTGAATGCCTGTATGAGTCTGTGTGTGTTTATGGTGCATTTGTATCACACCCAGGATGTATTCCCGCCTTGTGTTCTGTGTTTCTGGGATGGACCCCGGATCCACCACGACCCTGACCAGGATAAAGTGGTTACTGAAGATCGAAATGATAAATGAATGTACTTCATGTGCTATAAACTGGTAATGGAAACTAGTTGTACTGAAAAATCTGAACTGGAAATTAGACCCAGAACTCATAATGCCATGCATAAAATATCCCAGAGGTGTGTATGAATGACATTATATACATCTGGTCCATATGTTTTGGTATGTCTCTAACCTTGAGGTACCTCCAGCCAAAAACATCTTCAGTAAGCTTTATCCATGGGGTCATGTTGGATCCGGAACAGGAAGAGGAAGCGTGAAACGGGAATACAACAGGACTATATAAAACATCCAATCCATGTTACTGGAAGGTGGAGAGAAACTGGAGGGAACCCGAACAGACACCGAGAGAACAACTGCAACTCTATCATTTTTAATGCAACCAAAGAACAGATGTTTACACTCAGCTTCTCCTTCTCTCTCAGTCTTTCCTTTTGTACAACACAGCCATAAGGCTTTAATCACTGGATCGTGCTTGAGCCAGCAGCTGCTCTGAGTCAACACAAGCGATTAGCTTTATAGTCTGAGCTGTCCATTACAGGACCAGAATCAACAGCTACATTTTGTATTAATGAGCTAGCAGAGCCGGTGAATGGACCCCTGCTGAGCCGCCTTTGTTCTCGCGCCTTGCTCTCAACACCGTCTCTGCTTGTAGATGGAGTGAGAGCTGAGGGGTGACACGGATGTTCCATGGCTGGACAACACACACCAGAGGAAGTGTTTCTTTCAATTTTCTGCTCTATTTTGTGATGCTTCTCCAGCTAGTGTCTCTCCACCAAGCTCAATCTCATGATACAGACTACAGGATGTTCACTTACGTGTTCACTACATATATTTGTGCTTATTAATGTATCTACACACGAATAATAGGTGCGTATATTTCTGCAAATTCTCTGCCTCTCTCCAGATCTCTTATAATCAAGCACGCTGTGCAGCATTCACTTTTCTAAACATCGCTTTCTGTTTCTGGAGTGCGAAACAAAACTAACCAATAACCTCATACATAATTAAGACATTAGATAAAAGATATATTGGTGTGTGTGTGTGTATAAGGTGTGTTTTATTTTCTCCATGCTCATCGCTCGGAGCAATCTGAGGCCTTTGTTCAGTTCCGTCCATCTGACAAAGCACTGTGCCTGGAGAATGGGGGAGGGTCGACGTGGCACACGGTTCTAGGAATTGGGGTGGCAGGTGCCTCGAGTCTCAATGAGCTTCCTCATTAGCATCACAAAGCACCGAAGCCGTAATCTCCGTGTGGAGTCACAGCCGACGGGAGGGTGAGATCCTGTTAATACGGTACAGATATTGTCTTGGTCAGTGATAATAAGTCATAAATGTTTCATAGGTCATACGCCTTCCAACTTTGCCCTTGAGTTTGATGTTTGAGGCTGTTCCCTCAGGTGCCTCTAATGTAGGACTTGGAGCTATTTATTGTCAGTTTATTCCCCGGCTTTTGCTATGTTGAACTGTGCACCGTCTCACTTGATTGCATTTTGGGGAGGAAGATACGACACTGCTCCGTCGTACAACATTCATCGTGTTTTAACAAACCCTTCGAAAGAGCTCTGACAGCCAAAGTGTGTGTTAGAAGGTGTGCATGCTTGGACGATTGAAGGTTCTGCCTTCTCTCCTTGCATCATATTATGTCTATTTGTGTGTCTTATGTGCAATAGATACTCTCTAAAGCTCTGATTCTTTACAGAAATGCACCGTACAGGCGAGACAGAAGGTCACGGTAATGATCTGAGAAAGCGGACAGATGCAGGATACTTAAAACCCCACTGTTATAGCGTGCACTAAAAATAAAAAATAAAAAAGAGCTCAATCCACTGGCCCTCCAAAATCCAACTCTTTCATCGAGACTGGTTATAAATATAATATGAATAGATAGTGATATACACCAGGTACTGAAGAATCAAAAGCAGTTGGATGTTATGTAACGCTGTGAACTACTTTACATTAAAAATAGATATCAAAGACAGCGAAGGCCACTTCTGAAGCACAGTCAGGACTTGTGCTCTCACGTGTCGCAGTTTGTAATCAGAGAGATTCTACGTGCTAATTTCAGCTTTCACTGCTCTCCTGGAAAGCCGATAATGACACGAAATCAGAGTTTCTGGCTTCCTGAGAGACGGGACGCTCAGGGGTGGCTGGGGGTCACAAAACAAGGGGTTGCAATAAATTATTTCATGAGTCTAGAAACACTGACCGGCTGCATACTTCATTAAAAAAACGATCAAATATTGTCGCCTATATGGCAACGTTATTTATTTTTCAACTTCCTGTTCCTTTACAAAAAAAGTCACAATTCATTTTGTGCACCAAATTCCGAATTTTTATTGTCTTCCAGTTTCTAGCGCACCTGAGTGACCTGGCTCAGGTGTTTTTTTTGCAGATTAAATGAATATATGATACGCCTTGGAGTCCCTGAGGACTTGGACTATCAGCACCCACCTCACATCCCTCCTGCGCATGACTTATTAATGAGTCGAATATTTTCTGCAGAATGGACCATAGTGGACTTGCAGCATTCAAGATTCAAATTTATGGCATTTGCTTATGAGGATACAAGAGGATATATATATATATATTGACCCCATGTGCTGTTTGGTTAGATGGAAAATGGAGATGCGTATCTTGGATAAAAGGAAGAGCGAATTCGGTATGCGTGCCACTCGTAACCTCAGACAATCATTCAACTTTTCCAAGCATCAGTCACATAAAGGATTAGAAGTCAAGCTGTGGGATGAAAGAAGAGCTCCCGTGCCAGAAAATCCATCCTACCATTAAACTACGAATAAAGAATTGTACGAATGAATGCATTACTGAGGATTTTGTCCGGGTCCTGCTTCATTCTGGATCTAACTGTGACACCTTTTCACATGATATCTGACAAATTATCAGAAAGAGAGCTGCTGGGGTGGTCATATGAACGGTACCTGTTCTGTAGCTTTAATATTTACCTGAGAAGGTGCATGTGATGTACCTTTAAATACATCAGTGGTCTTTAGATCTAAATATGCATCTTAAATTATGTTTAAAAGTACATATATTAAAAAAGTAATATATAAATGTACATATAAGGACAAAACATGCCCCCTTAATGGTACCACCACACTCTTTGGTACCTTGATTTCTGAGAGTGTACCATATATGCCATTATTATTATTTTTATTATTATTATGTTTATTTTTTCCTGTTCTCTTATACATGGTTCAGTTGTGACTTTGCGAAACTCCTGAAAAGGATCCTGCTTTATTCTGGACTCTATCCTGAGTACTGTTAAATTCATACTTCATGAAAAACAAGCTCATTGCATACAGCATATGCAGACATATTATTTCTGTTTAGCAACTGTTTGACTTTTTCTTCATGTTCCTTTACGGATGGTTTGGTGGAGCTGATTTATTTGCATGCTTGAGTGTTTTTGTTTGTTTATTTGTTTCTTTTTTTTTTTTAGAAGTCCTGAAAAGGATCCAGAGGTAAGGTCATGCAACACTGGACGTGCACAAGACATCGCTGCTTTATTTAAAGCCTGTGCATGAATGAATTCAGTATTGTGCATGTGCAATCTTGTCTTTTATTAGATAGGGTACTCACGGGATGCAGCGCGCGCCTCGTCGTGTTTCGGAAGCGCGTTCAGTATCCATACGAGGAGTGTGATCTCCACTGCTTTCCACCGCAGCATCCTCACATCCATCCTGATGTAAACAAAGGGACTGTCTTTTTTTTCCTCCTGTACGCGTGCACTCACACCCCTCCCTTCTCCAAGGGGTCCAACAACACTGTAGCCCTGCTAAGGTCCTTCTTGTTTTGTTTAGTAATAATCTATAAGGTTGCTGCTGCTGATGATGCTGTATGCTGCTCTGTATACTGCTCCACGCGCGCAATACTACATCCGGTATTTCTAATATATCACCCAGCAACGACAGCTCGCGCACAGGGCAGGAAGTCGTGTCGTTTCTCGCAGCATCGTCGTTCCTCTGACCGTCTGCTCGCTTGCTCGCTTTGCATGGTTACGCCGCCGATATCCAAGACACCACCTCGCAATCGGGATGGTGCTGAAATGAACGAGCTCTCGGATTCCCCACGTCCCCCCCGCAGTTGGTACAGTCCACCGCGAACACGTACAGAGACGCAGCGACGCGGGCGAGGGAAAGTACAAAAACAGGCAAAACCAGGGGTGATCCTTCCGACTGTTAATGAGGGAAGAGTGAACGGAGGGAGAGAAAGCGAAACAAAAACAAGACATTTAACATTCATACTTTTTATTTTTTTAATTGTTGGTTGTTTTTAGCGCCACACAGCGTCTGAGTCTGTCAAGACAAAGAACTGCGTAGTGAAAAAGAAGTTTAATCCGACCGTCTTCCCAGCTAACAGTTACTGGCTTCCAGAACGTTCTGGGAACGTTTGTTTTTGGTTCCTGAAGCATATATTGTTGTCTATCAAGGGCAATCCAAAAGATACTTTCAAAAGAAATTTCTTTATATTACAAGAGTAAACCAACTCTATTATGGTTCAGAGAACGTTCCCGTAACATTCCGGTAACCTTAAATAATACGAACCTCTCATGAACCTTGAGCAAGGCCCTTAACCCTCAAATGCTCAGTTGTATAAATGAGATAAATGTAAGTCGCTCTGGATAAAGGCGTCTGCCAAATACCATAAATGTAAATGTAAATGTAACCTTGCATAGTTCAGAGAACATATTAAATTAAATAATTCCCCCAAAAACAATCTTCTCTGAACCTTTTCTATAAAAAGCTTTTTTGAAAACACTAATCTCTACAATTCCAAGATGGCAGAACCAATGACGTACATGCAAAGTGTGTCTTAAGTGTTGGCAGAAATGACACATTTATCATTTTCACATTTAACTGTAGACAGGAAACTTGTAGCAAATGGACTGAAAGCACTAGTGCGGCCAGAACATCTGCTGAAACTACACACATCTTGAAAAAGGGATGAAATCGAGCAGCTCTGCTCTGACAGATTTCTTGTGCGCCACATTAAGTACAGTGCAAGTGTTCAAATCCAAAACACAACACATGATATGATCCTGGTCCTTGTTTATTGTGAGTGTCTGAAAGAATAAGACGGAGATAAACACAGGTGTGTGAATATCTGTGCCTGCTCCTGCTGAAGTCTGAGAGATCCATCTCTTCCTCTGCAAAGTTTACAGTTTTTTCAGCTGTGGAGGTCAGCAAATGATCCCAGTCAGAAAAGGGCATTAATTTCTCCTAAGCAGGCCCTTGTGACATGAGGATTAGAGAGAAAACTGAGAGTGAGGGAGAGCAAAAAGAAGAAACAATGAGGATATGAAGCTAGTGGGTGCGAGTGTTGAGGATGCAGAAGATAGGGATAGGTGGAGAGTGATGATTCGCTGTGGAGAACCCTGAAGGGAAAAGCCGAAAGAAGAAGAAGAAGAAGACGAAGAAGAAGAAGATCTGTCTAGAAAGAGTTAGAGACCCCAAGACATAAGGAAGGCCTGCGAAGACACAGCATCCATGAGTCTGGCAGTCTTGAATGCCCCCTTGTGGTGAACAGGGAACAAAGAACGCACCCTGAAACAACCAGACAATGAGAAGATACACATATCACACGTATCCATTTGGAGTCGAGGACAGATGAATCTTCTTTATAAAATGAGACCATCTTACTTAAATGTCATTTATTTCATTATAGCCAGGTTTGCTTACCCAATTAAGCATAGCTGTGATAACAAAAGTAGCTTTAATTAACACAACACACTCTGAGGGGGTAAAAACAGTGTGGGACATTTTAAAGAATACGGCAATGTCGCTCCAGATACGGTTCTGCTTAAATGGTTTACTAAGCTATGTTTTCATACTGTAATGATTGATTTTAGACACATAAAAATCATCTATGGTAGGCAAATGTAACATGGGCCAATAATGGCCCAAATTGTTCATATTGACATTTGATTTTCCTGGTTTTTGGAATGACGTTTGGAAAAGTTTCCCAAATACGTCCAGGCATACCTTGTCTGGTGTTTCTGGTTCATCAGGGTGGTCAGATTTAGATGCGTTCCATCATCTCATGGGCGGTTTGTGGTCATTGTGAGTAGATAAGTGTGGGCCAACGTTGTGCCATTTCTCATCTTACAACATTAAAGCCAAACAGGATTGCTGTTATAATCTTACCCACAACTCAGAAAAAATCAAGCCGAAGAAAATTTACTTGTTTATGCTTGTGTGTGTTTTTGTGTCATCCCCAAAGAATTTCTGAACGACCCACCAAATTGATCATGGAGATGATGAAATGGTGTGAAGACAAACTGATTTGGCCTGTGGCAGCCATGTTGTTCTGGGAAGTTCAGAAATGCCATTATAATTATTTCATTTCAGATTACAGGGATACAATCTAATCTATTTTTATGAAATCTGGGTGAAGTGTGTATTGATTATCTCACACACACACACACACACACACACACACACACACACACACACACACACACACACACACACACAAGACCTATTGTTTTCCAATGCTTATGGCAATCCTGCTTTAATTAGCATAACAAACTTTGATCAATTTATGAATTTTAATTGTATTTAATTTAATCAGTGGTGAGTTATATAAGAATATTACATTGTAGACCCACAGTGATTCATTTCATTCTAAGAAAGTTTATAAAAATAGGTGAAAACAGTCCAGAATGGTAGGACAAAGCAGACAGATCTTTTTATCTGAACGCCAGAGTTTGTAGACATTTGTAGCAGAATCAGATTCTCACCTGGGACATGGGTTTTTCTACTACATGGGGAAAAAAATCTGTAATTTTTCTGTGTTCTTGCCTAGAGACAGCACACAGGCACAGCTGCTCTTCATAAACAGTATCTTTAAAGCATAAGGCTTACAGTGGGTTCATATGTATAGAATGTAATGAGAAAAAACCTCCAAAGCTATGCAGGTAGCTTGAAATAATTTTCACTAAAGATGCATGCTTGAGCAACAAAGTAAATAAAAGTAAAACAGACAAACTACGCAAGTGCAGAATTACTGGCTGTAGTCCATCTGTATCTATGGACAGCTTGTCAACATCCATCTGTGGACCACCATTTAAGCACTACTGACCAGATATTATTTGGATGGTGGATTATTATTAAAGTTAGGGAGGCCAGATTAAGATGGTTTGGACATGTTCAGAGGAGGGAGAGTGAGTATATTGGTAGGAGAATGTNTAATAAATGAGGAGATGAAGCTAGTGGGTGCAAGTGTTGAGGATGCAGAAGATAGGGATAGGTGGAGAGTGATGAAGTCTCACCTCAGGACCTGAACGGAACACATATTCCTGTCAAATCATGGGAATATGGATCATGGGAGAGGAAAAAAACTAATAAAAACACAACCTTTTCAACAGGTCAACGAACTAGATTCAAGGAAGAGAAATGATTAGCTTTGTTCTCCCTGTGGTCATTCTGATTGGTCAGAAGGAGTTGATTCATTTTCCGTAACAGCAGCTCGGACATTAATTCCAGCTGCATGGCAATTTACAGGTTTACATTAATGCGCTTGTTCTGATACGTTATCATTTTAAAGTAACAACAAAGTTCACTGTACGCCACTCAGAAGTCCTGGAACTTTTCAGAACTTTTCTAAGAGTGTAGTTTTGTTATGGCTTTTAATAACAATGTCGATTTCGGGTATTCTTTTGATGCATGTGAATGCGACAAGCCTATCAAACACTCGACAACACCAAACACGAGGCAGGGAATGGGATTAACCGAAAACATCTGCTACATTAACCCTGATTATTACAGACATGTTTGAGCTAGCGCTGTCTGAATTAGACACTAGTGCTGAGTGGGTAGAAGAGGAAGAAAAACACCAGGCGCTTCATTATGTACTGCCTCTTCAACATCAACGACTTCGCTACACTGGACCTGAAGAGAAGCGCAACTACTTTAGTATGATTTACTTCAAGCAGCTCTGTGAGAAGACTCTTAAATACGCAGGCACTGGATTTAAGAAAGAAAGCAAAATATTGTTATTTTTATGAAATCTAAAATGGCTGATTTCTTTAATGCATTTTTGACATCTTGGGCAAAACTGATTAACTGCACTGTAGTTTTAGCACTAATGTATCTTTTTGACATATTTATTTTTTTCTTTCACAAATCTTTTAATTTAATTTATTCATGCTATGGCTTTAATCTGAGAGTCTGAGTGAGTTTTACTTGTCCGTGTTTTTATACTGTAAGACCGTGTTTCTTATTGTAGTATACTAGTGCTACTACTACTCAGCGAGAATCAAGGGGAAGGTGTACAAGACAGTGGTGAGAGCGGCCATGCTGTATGGTTTAGAGACAGTGGCAC
>CM074965.1:15708745-15718745 GCA_037577455.1 Pangasius macronema | reverse complement strand
CTTCGTCTCTCTCTGTCTTACTCTCTTTTTTCTCTCTCTCTGTCTTACTCTCTCCATCCCTCTGTTTTATTCTCTTCATCGCTGTCTTATTCTCTTCATCTCCCTCTGTCTTACTCCCTTCATCTCTCTGTCTTACTCTCTCCATCTCTCTCTGTCTTACTCTTCATCTCTCTTTCTTACTCTCTTCATCTCTCTCTGTCTTTCTTTCACTGTCTCTCATTTTCTCTGTCTCTCTCTTTCAGTGATTGTGAATCTGACCATCTTGTCCTCAGCACAAAGAGAGGAGAGCTTTCCAAAGAGTCTGTGTGTGAGAAATCGATGTCTCCTCCAGCCCTGATGGTAATCAGCGAGTGTGTTTGTGACACATTATCTCACCATCTTTGATGGCGTAATGAAACAGGCCTTAATGGAGGTGCTGATGATGACTGGACCGCTGTTTGAAACACAGTACATTTTCAATATAGTGCTTTGTCTAGGGTAGAAACTGGAGTGCACATTTAAACCAGGTGCTTGTTTGGTTTAATTAAGATGTAGACACTAGAAAAAAAATTACATGCACCCTTTTTTTGTTCCTGTTCCAGGAAAAAGCTGTTACTGACAGCAATTAATAATCCATAACAATTAATAATTGACCACAGCTAGCACGCGCGTGAGCACGGAGACGTTTAATTGAGAAACGTACACCCTGTGTTTTGTATTACAACACTGTGAACTGCTCCGAGCGCTACACAAGTTTCCAATAATGAGACGGGAAAATGTCAGGTCAGAGAGTTCACGCTCGAGAGCTTTAAGGAATTAGAGGAACCGTCCTCAACGCTTTTCCTTCTTCTAACATCAGCTAATCACTGGGGATTTCCTGAGTCCACACGGAGGCGTTAAATGTTAATTCATGCTTCTTGAGACCTAGCTTTTGGTTACAAGCCACTACTAACACACATAATCCTGCTAATCTGACCTTGAGTGGTCACTGCTTCTCATCAACTTCCCCTCTCATTTCCCCTTGCTTGAGTCCCCTTGTCTAACATCTTAAAGGCATTTCACATGAGGGAACATGTGGACCTCAGCGACTGTCACTAGATTTGGTGACCTTTTAGAGCCCTTTATTGACTCTATTTACATTTGCAGCAGATGTTACCAAACAATCACTGATCACTATTGATCCTAATGACCAAACAATGATCACCACTGATCTGAACAATCAATAATCACCATTGTTCCAAATGACCAATCAATGATCACCATTGTTCCCAATGACCAATCAATGATCACCATTGTTCCCAATGACCAATGATCACCATTGAACTCAATGGCCAATCACTGATCACCACTGATCCCAATGACCAATTCCTGATCACCATTGTTCTGAACAATCACTGAACACCACTGTCCCCAACAATCAATCACTGAACACCACTGTCCCCATCAATCAATCACTGAACACCACTGTCCCCAACAAGCAATCACTGAACACCACTGTCCCCAACAATCAATCACTGAACACCACTGATCCCAACAATCAATCACTGAACACCAGTGTCCCCAACAATCAATCACTGAACACCACTGATCCCAACAATCATTGAACACCACTGTCCCCAACAATCACTCACTGAACACCACTGTCCCCAACAATCACTCACTGAACACCACTGTCCCCAACAATCAATCACTGAACACCACTGTCCCCAACAATCACTGAACACCACTGTCCCCAACAATCAATCACTGAACACCACTGTCCCCAACAATCAATCACTGAACACCACTGTTCCCAACAATCAATCACTGAACACCACTGTCCCCAACAATCAACCACTGTCCCCAACAATCAACCACTGATCCCAACAATCACTGAACACCACTGATCCCAATGACCGATCGTTGATCGCCATTGTTTTAAACAATCACCGATCGCCATTTGTCCACCCACACAATTCTTTGTTCTTGGTTTTAAACTCTTTTCTTGATGATATTTACAGTCATAATAGCGAGTTATTTGAACTGTAACCATTTCCTTCTCGTCTGTTTCTCAACTCCTCGCTACCACTGCTTCATTTCATCTGAGCTCCTGATAGAAATGATAGAATTTTATAAACAGTTTGTTTGTGGTGCTGCGATCAGAGACGAATTCCTTCTACTATAAAATATAAGTGAAAATCTGTTTTCTATTCTTTTCTTCCCTCTTCATGTAACATGTTTTGACATGCAAACATTCATGATGATTTAATGAATATGCAAATTAGTCTATGACTTTTTCTGGTGACTTGTAGTGACTTTTTTAAGCATGCGACAGGCTGTGAGGGTCGTGGAGAGCACAGCTCATTCTGACTAAAGGCTCAAAAATACAAAAGACAGCACAATAAGCACACTAAGGTCACTTTCACAAGGACATTTTTGTCATTCATTAGAAAACACATTGGTATGCACTGCTGGTTTAGGGTAGATGTGTTTTTCGGTGAAGATTAAATTTTTTTTTTGCCTTCAATCCCCAATTTGTATACTGAATAAGAGGACTTAAGCAGAGCACACTGCTGCAGTTGGTCTCTAATCCGCTAGTGATTTATATTCTCTTGGTCGCAGATTGCTGGGGTGTACAGAAAAATTTTTTTAGGTAATCAATAAAATTTCATGGCATACTGTATTAGTAAAATAATCAACAATTGGATGGTGGGATGAAGTGAATTTACTGAATTCTTTTTTAGCAAAACCATGGGTAGCATTTCATCATGGCTAGCAGGATGTAGGTATTTAGGTGTATGTATGGAATGTGATCTAATAATTAATGACTGAAGCCCCGCCCCCGACTGCCTCCTATTGGTTGATGTCAAAAAGCAACAGGAACAAGTGCGTGCCAGTTTCCTTAGACAGGAGTTGCAGCTAGGGCTGAGAAATATGATGATTATAATATCACTAAGAAAGTGACTGGACTTTATCATGATATGATATTTTTGTCATATCGCCCTTCTCTAATTGTAGCGTTACCTTCCTCGCAGTTTTCCCCCTTGTATCCGGCGTTGCACACACACGCCCCCATGATGCAGATGCCGTGGCCTCCGCAGTGGATGTCGATGCACTGGTTGTTGGGGACGTCACACTCGGTGCCTTTCCAGCCGCTGTAGCACAGACAGCGCCCCCTGGAGTACTGACCATTCCCACTGCACAACACTGGGCACGCAGCTGAAACAAAGGTCAAAGGGCAAAGTCATGCGCTCGATCAGCTAAGACATACGTCAGCATTAATATAGTATACATAACTATATTATATATTATATATATATTATATGCATAACTCAATGCAACGTCAATGCATAAATATTAAATGATCATTCTACTTATTAGGGAACTTGGTTGTGAGACAATGATCATGTTTCACACTACAGCAAAACCTTTTTCACACTGACTGCTGCTTAGCCGTTGATGCTAAATTTAATTAAGTTGTATTTTTGGCCATACTGAGCACTTACTTAAATAAAATTACAAATTTATTACCACATCTGAGACAAATGTTGATATTCCAGACACAACTTACTGAGTTTTCTCGTCACATAAATGTGACAATTATGTAGAATCATCATCTTCTAGTGCTCCCGTTTGAAAATAATAATAGTATTTTTTTTTTTTAGAAAAGGCTAAATTATAATTTTAAAAAAACCTTTAAAAGAAAAAAAACAAAGGAAAAAAACACGTTACATTGCTAACTGAGGTGTTCACTAACTCTTTCTACGTTAATAGGGTCAAACTTTCAGATCCTGCTGCAGCTAAAGACGTAGAAACGTTTGCATTTTCCTGGTAACCCGCTTGCCTTTGGTTTATAATTGATAAATTAATTATATTTTTCGACGGAACAGGATGGAGTGTTCAGATCTCAACGCTAGCTGACTCACTAATAACATCCAATCAGTGAAAGCTCTGCTAGGCAGCTGCATTCCATCTGATAACAATCTGAAACCAATTACGACGTGTGCGTGTGTGTGTGTGTGTGTGTGTGTGTGTGTGTGTGTGTATGAATGTGTGTGCATTACCTCGTGAACAGTCAGGCCCGAGGAACCCTGGGAAACAGTGACAAGTTCCTGAGCGACAATCTCCATTGCCATGGCAATTGTGAGGACACTCAGTCACAGAATCTGTGTGGAAAAATTGAGAGACACAAAGAGAGAGAGATTGAGAGAGAGAGAGAGAGAGAGAGAGAGAGAGAGAGAGAGAGAGAGAATGTGTTAATTGAGGAGGTAGTGTGTGTGAAGGAGAAAGCTTTGTGAAGTGTGTGAGGTTTGTGAGGTCTTTAATTAAATGTTGCAGATGTGTGATGCAGCCGAAGCTGGCGCCGCTTTAATGAACCAATCACAGAGCTATTACTGCCAATTAACACACACACACACACACACACACACACACACACACACACACACACACACACACTAACCTACACACTAACACACAAAGCCTACGGGATGCTAGACACGGCTCAGTGGTCTCTAGAAATGACAAACACAAAGCAATGCCCAAAAGCAAAGTAACAAATAAGCTAATACCTGTTAAACACATGCTAACAATCACAGACGCTAACACACACACTAACAGCTAAGTGCATGTTAATCAACACATTGATTTGAGACTCTTTTAGTAGTCGTGATTTCTTAACGCTTTGTTTGTCGTGACACAATGTTTACATTTCACTATACAGCAAAACCCAGTGATATTTGCTTAGCGGCTGATGCTAGATTTAATTACACTGTAGTTTTAGCCATACCTAGCATTTTATTAGCAATTTACCACCACATCTGAGGTAAATGTTGATGTTCCAGACAATTTTGTCTCATTTTCACTGTCACTGTGCCTGTACATACATGTGCCTGTCTATAATAATACTTATTGGCTATATGCTAGCTAGCTAAATCATACATCATTTAGTCATACAGAGTCTTTTTGTAGTAATTTAGCAGCATATCTGAGGTAAATATTGATATTCTTAATGGTTTTGTCTTGTTTCCACAGTCACTGTGTCTGTACAATGTCTATACGATAGGCCTATGGCTATGTGCTAGCTATATAAATCATTATTTTAGCCTTTTATTAGTAATTTAGCATCTTATCTGAGGTAAATGTTGATATTTTAAATGACTCAGTCTCATTTCTCCGCTCCTGTGCCTTTACATTGTCTATATAATAGGCTTACTGGCTCTGTGCTATTGACTTAAATCTTTATTTTAAGCAGTTAATGCCTTTTATTAGTAATTTAGCAACTTATCTGAGGTAAATGTTGATGTTCCAGACAATTTTGTCTCATTTCCACTGTCACTGTGCCTGTGTATTGTCTATATAACACTTACTGGCTATGTGCTAGCTAACTAAACCATTAGTTTAGCATTTTATACAGTCTTTTTGTAGTAATTTATCATCTTATCTGAGGTAAATATTAATATTCCAGATGATGTTGTCTATATAATAGGCTTACTGGCTCTGTGCTAGCTAGCAATCCTAATTTTAGTCCTATAAGGCCTTTTTGTTAGTGATTTAGCAACTTATCTGAGGTAAATGTTAATATTCCTGACTGTTTTGTCTTATTTACACAACCACTGTTTGTTCGCATTGTCCTAAACAGCTAACTAGCATGGGAAAACTATCTGTTAGCGAACTAAATCATAATTTTAGTTACACAAAGTCTTTACACAGTTAGCATTCCTGATGGCTTTGTCTCATCCCAGCTAGTTTAATCCTAATTTTAATTTTACAAAGGCTTTTCCAAGTAAGATAACAGCTTATCTGTGGTAAATGTTGATTATTCTAGATGATTTTGGCTCATATCTTTTTCAAATAATATTTTTTGTCATACAAAGCGTTCTCTTAATAATTTAGCAACACATCTAGGAGCTAAATGCTAACTAACAAAATAGCCAATTACCAAAACCTCCAGGGGAAATACTTATATTCCCAATGTCCTCTGTCTTGTTTTAGCTAAATCATTAGCCTCTAAAACTAGCTAGCTTATGCTCGGTTTGCGTATTTCTAAGTGGTCTAACCACCTGAATATCCAACCACTCTAAAAAAGAAAAAAAAAACTACTGTGAACAAGCTCAGGTATTGACGCTCTACAACGTGCGATTTTACACACTTGTTTGTACGTCTCTCCATCGCCGAGGCAACAAGGGGAAGTTATGACACAGGCTGTCGATATTTTCATTAAGTGGTGGAGAAAAGGGGTTTGTCCAAGAGAGGCCAGAGTGACAGTGTAATGAAGTGAACCGCCCTGCCTGTCTTCCTCGGTTATTACCGTGTTATTACCTTCTCTCTCTCTCGAGATCTCGCGTTCTCGTTTTCAACATACACACACACACGGTGTGTGTGTGTGTGTGTTAGTTAAAAGTAAAAGTTTTCCAATTGAATAATGTGCGTGTTGCTGTCAGGCCCGCTATTAGTCCCGCTGCTAATCTCCCTCCATGTCGAGACTGGTGCTCGAATCGAAGGAAATTACTCCAAATGAGAGAGAGGGAGATAGAGAGAGAGAGAGAGAGAAAGAAAGAGAGAAAAGGGACGAATAAAAAGGCCTGTGGGTCACCAGAGCTTTGAAGCCTGCTCTAGCCTGCCAACCACTTAAAGTGGCGATCAATAAAGCTCTGATGAGCATTACACACACTCACCTGTGCAGGAACACACACACACACACACACACACACACACACACACACAAACCAACAGGGTTTGACAATAAACCAAACCCATAAAATTTCCCAATAACACAACAGTTTGTGGTGTTTTAAAAGCCTCCTTCGGCTATAAATGCTAAGCAAAGTTAGCATCACCGTGCTAACTCCTAGCTTTCCTTTATTATTATCTGTTATTTGAAATATTATTCAAAAACACACAAACCAATATTTTGTTATTTATGTGTGAACTGTCGAAAACCAAACACTTGTTTTCTTTTTTTTCCAATAATAGGAGTAAAACAGTATACAAATTCTAGAGGAGACCAGTATTTACGATTGATTTAAACTGTCTCATGTACGATTCAGGATCGATTCTTTCCTTATTAGCCATGTTACTGCAAAAAAAAAAAACAAGATTGTGGTATTTTAAAGATCTCGTTTGGGCATGCTAACTAAAGCTAGCATCATAATGCTAACTCCTAGCTTTCCTTTGTTATTAGTCATGTTAGAAAACACAAAATAAAAAACATGTCAAAACTTTATTATTTACTGTAGGGGAAAATTTCAGTAAAAACAAAATCATAACAGAACAACACTGTGTTTTGTTTTGTTTTTTTAAGAACTCCTTTTTGAACATAAGTGCTAAGTGCTAACTAAAGCTAGTAGCATGATGCTAAGTCCTGGCTTTCGTATATTATTAGCCATGTTAGAGAACACAAAACACTTTCACACCAAAAACTGTGATGTACAAATAATTTCTGAATAATAGAAAAGATCGTGGTGTTTTTTTAAACTCTTCTTTGAGCATGCTAACTGAAGCTAGCATTCCATCATTATTAGCATTCCATCATTATTAGCCATTATTATTAAACACACAAACACTTTACTAAACTGCATTTCTCTAAAACTACTTTTTCTATCAAATTTCTCAATTCATAGCAAGACTTTAGCAAGACATGGTTATCGCTCAATGCTAACCGAAGTTAGCAAGTTTCCTTTTATTGTTAGCCGTTATAGAAACCACACACGCTAATTCTGAACTATATATTACAATATTTAAAGAAGTCCTAGTGATATAAATGCTAATGGAATGCACAACAGTTCGTGTTAGTTTCACTTCATTATTAGCCACATTAGCTGACAGTAAATAATAACTGTTTCCTTGTATACTTACTTCTTTAAATTTGGTTATTTATTATTTATTTATTTAACAATATTTTGCCACTAACTTAAACACTAACACAAGCTAGCAGGCTGAGGCTAACTGCTAAATCTTGTGCGTTATAAGCCAAAACAACAATGCTAACTGACTGAGACATGATGCTAAATGCTGATTAGCTCCATTTCTCTAAAGAACATGAAAAATAAGATGTAAGACGACATTTCTGGAGCTTTGTTCCCCTCGGGATTGTTGATACTGATCATCACTGAGGTAAAGAGAAGACATTTTGGGAATTTTAAAGATAGTTATAGAGTCTAAAGAGGCAGTGAGGCAGTGAGGCAGTGAGGTGCAGCATAGCTAAGGCGTGAACAATACAGGAAGGTTAGCTGAATTAATAAATTAATAAAAAAAAAAAAAAAGAGAAACGAAGAAAGAGAGAGATCTAACCTATGATGATGGTGTTGTAGGAAACTTGTTCGGTGTTCTTGCCGTCGTTGTAGAAAGCCAGGTGCCAGATTCCCGAGTCGAGGAAGCGGATGAACTCGGCCTCGTGGACGTTCACAGATCTCGCTCTCCTCAGAGATCCCTCCATCTCCACCAGGCCTCGCTTCTCCTTCGCGATCAAACGACTGCCGTCCAGCAACTCCACGAAGTCGTACTGCACATACCAAAAAACACGACAAAAAAAAACATGAATATAATATATACGCATTAACGTATTTGCAAAATACACGCAAAAACACGCTCTGCGTCCCAATTCGCCTTCTATCTTCTATCTTTTGAATACCACAAAAGTGCAAACTACTCTTTTGCTACACACTCAAAAGTATGTACTTTTTCTTCACAAAAAAGTGTAAGTAGGCTAACTGTGACGCAGCATAGGTGTTCCTTGAAGAACAACACAGCTGCTCAAGCAATTACAGTGTTGCTAGGCAACTAGGAAGCTAGCTAATGACCAAAATTAGCAATATAGCTGTCTAGTGCATACACAATATGCTTTTTTTTTAAATAGACAATTTAAAAGTACAGTGATGGTGAAAATTTTTGCGCAAAATTGTCAGGAATGTCAACATTTTCCTCAGATGTGTTGGAAAATTGCTAAAAAATTTGACTGAAAGGCTAAAATTACACGTAGCTGCGAAATAAACATCCCTGTGATCCGCCATGTTGAGACGCAGCAGCAGAGCTGTCAGAACTTTCAAACTCATAAATACCACAAAAGTGTGTTTTCTTTTCTGCAAACATTTAAACACAGTGTTTAGGTATTTACGCTAACACTAACTGAAAACTAGATGATAAATCGAAAATAATGGCATGTTTTTGTCATTCATTATCATGTCAATACAATGTAAAGCTAACACATGCTAAAAAAATGCTAACATACGCTATCATGTAACACAAAAATGCTAATGTGTTTGTAAACATACTAACAAAAAATAAAAGGTAATACATACAGTATGCTAAAGTAAAACATTAATACGCATGCTAATACTACATTTTACTTGTTAGCACCTAGCATTACAGCGTCGACACACACTGTATACACACGCTGTAATGCTAGGTGCTAACACAGGCGGTATACTCATGCTGTAATGCTAGGTGCTTGACACTGTAATGCTAGGTGCTAACAAGTAAAAGTTTTTAGTTTTAATACTACTAATATTGAAATATTAAATTAGATATTAAATATATTTAATAGTGCTAATATTACTTTTTACTTGTTAGCACCTAGCATTACAGTGTGTGTACACAGTGTGTGTTAGCAACTAGCATTTTGACATACAGTATACGTGCACTGTAATGCTAGGTGCTAACACACAAGTAAAAGTCTGTCTCACACAAAATATTTTTTTTATTAGCCTGTGCTAGCTAATGGTTTTCGTTTCTAGTATTAGCATGTGTATTAACGTTTTACTTTAGCATATTGTACATATTTTCTTTTATTTTTGTTATTATGTTTGTTAGCTTTTTTAATATCAGTGTTAGCTTTGTTTTAACAGCATCTACATTAGCATTTTTGTGCTACAGGATTGTGTGTACAATAGGCTAAAGTAAAATGTTAATACAGATGCTAATACTAGAAACTAAAACCGATAGCTAGCTCAGGCTAAAAGAAAAAATATATATATATTTGTTTTATGTGACAGACTTTTACTTTTACTTGCTAGCACCTAGCATTACAGCGTCGATTCAGAAC
>CM074965.1:15698745-15706245 GCA_037577455.1 Pangasius macronema | reverse complement strand
AGAGAGAGAGAGAGAGAGAGAGAGAGAGAGAGACAGAGAGAAACAGAATGAGAGAGGGGGAAGTGGGATTGCAAATCTGTAAAAAAAAAAATTTAGGTAAAAGGATAAAATGTGCAGACAGCCATGGAAAGTAAATACTTTAAAAAGAATTATTTAAAAAATATATATATTTTTTTAAATAAATGAAACAACAACTTTATTGTTGTAAATTATTTATAATTTATTTTTATTTAAAATATGTATTATTATTATTATTATTATTATTATTATTATTAATAGTAGTAGTATTGCTGTTGTTTTTATTTGTTTATTTGTTCATTTATTTTTAGTCCACTACCTCCAGGACTATGCAAAAGTATAGGCACTCGGTCTATTCTTTAAAACAATTTGGTCTTAAATGAAATTTTGTCTTGTCTTCAGTCTTGTTTTATTTTATGCTATATTAGCTTGATAAGAGAAAAAAATTCCAAACATTAATTCTTTTACTTTTTCTTGAAATTCAACATATATTTTATGAAGTAATGGACCATGTGACAAAACATCATCAAGGACATGCGGGGTTTTACCTGCAGAGTCAAACGAACTGGAGCTATTTCCTCAGAAAACTGCACAACAGTACACCTAGGAGAATTTATGCAGTTGTAAAGACAAATTATAATTAAATTCAGTTTTTTATTTGGATGTTATACAGTTTACTACACAACATAGTGAGCATTTTGATGCATAGAAACATTTCAGTTCATTACCTCGCTTCGCAAATGCTACTGTATAATGGTAATGGTACAAAATGGTATAATGGTACAAAAGTATGGATGAAAACTACTGATCATACTTCAGCTTGACTGAAGTTAGCCTTTGAGTGTAACATTTTAACTGATAATACTGTTTAAAAATATAAAATGAAAGATTGTGAAGGATGTCTTAATGGTCAGAACTTTAAAGCTCAATTCATTAAAACTCTTCAGTAGTCAGAACCTAATAACTCTAAATCTCGATACTGGCTTTTCCATAAAAATCTTCCCAAATGGCTGTTTTCTTCTGAGAATGTGTCCATAGGGCAGTTTCCACAGCTTCTTTAATACTACGCAAACATGGACACCAGTAAGAGCAGTCCAAACATGGACACCAGTAAGAGCAGTCCAAACATGGACACCAGTAAGAGCAGTCCAAAACGATGTAACATTAAGATAAAGTGGTAGAGGGAGATGTGATGTGATGTGATGTGATGTGATGCTCGCTCCACCTTTTAACTATGATGTGTGTGCTGCAGTGATTTCAGGAACAGTGAGACGTCTCAGTAGCCGTATTTTAGCAGCACGAACACGTTTTTTTTTACATTAGAATTGTGACTCCTGTCATACGGAGGTGATTCTACGGACTGTGGCAGGAAATTGCAAGGTGGACCTCCTGCCATTTTGTTCCACTTTATTGCCATAGTTTTCCCCAGACGCTTTTATAAAGAATCAGGAGAACTGTCTGAAAGTGTTCTTGGTGTGGTGTTGTACATTACCCATCAGAGGATTTCTGCACTTCGGGATTTGACATTTTCATCAGCTTGGTGTTGGTCTTCACTGATTGCCTACGTTTCTGCTCCTATACTGTGTAACACAAAAAAAAGAAATAGAAGAACTCACTGACTTCAAAACGTTTGGCGTTAGAACTCTGCTTCATTAGTTTTGCACTAAATTGTGTCTCATTTTTTAAAACAAATCTGCAGCTAACAATGCTAATATTAATTGGCATGTAGCAAATTAGCAAATTTAGCTAAACTTATTGTACCCACTATACAGCAGAAATGAGTCCAGATATCCATCCAAATATGGTTTTAACCTCCAAGGACCAGTTAAAGCATTGGTATATGTACTTTCTTGGACTTTGAGATTTGAGATTTGCAGAAGAAATATCCTTAACACCTCGTAATGTTGCGGAAATAATTTATGAGGCTACCTGGAGTTAGCAAGAGATGCCTCATATCTTTCTTGTTCACATTGCACTCCTGAGTTGAAATCACTATAAATATCCAAAACCTGGAACAGCAGCAGGAGCAGCTTGCCAAGATCCTGCTCGAGGTGCCTAGAAAGATTCTGCTACCACATTGCTGCTGAATCCGCAAATGTCATTGGTTAGAATCTAATCACATTTTTCCATATGTAATTTTTTCTACTGCTACCATAGTATGGTGGCAGCTCATTCACTGGGACTTGTACAGCATGCTCCACCTAATCTAAGCCTGACAAAAAAACAGATTGTTTTTTAACATTTCTGGAAGCAGTGTCCAATGTCAGTGCTTTCCACCATGTCTTCAGTTTGTTCTTTCCTGTTTCTCAGTAACATTTCAAACTGGAATGTTATTTTTTGCCTTATTAACATCACAAGAAGGAAAAACAGAGAAGCTGTTGATGGAATGACTATTTATAGATGCGATAACATAAGTGATAAGAGGAACTAACTTGCTTTGTGGACGTTCCACAACAGGAAATGTGACTGTAGATGGATAAGACGTACATGTCATTGTTTAATAAATGAAATTTGTAATTGTTGGCAAATTGCTGTGGTGTAAGAGGAATAGGAGAAAGAACCAACTTTGGGGTGGTAACAGTAACTCCTCTTCACATTGGACCACAGGAATGCCACCCCATCATTGATTGTTTTCCTGTAACAGCACACCCTCAAGTATATGAAGAATCTACATTTCCATCTTTGGTGTAAATTCTGTAGATTTTCTGCTACATTTTTGTTTGACTATGCCAAGATGTCGGGAAAGTTTGGCGTATTCAGAGCCAGCTTACACACCTGCTTAAGCTGATTTTCTGCTTTCCCTTTTCAGACTATACAAATCACTTGTGTGTAGTTTATACCTCTGAAGCATCTGAGACAGGGTTTTCAGGATTTCTTTCTTCTTTTTCACTTCTTTTAAGTAACACAAGGTAACATAAAAGCAAAGCAATTTACTTTTTTTTTTTTTTTACGACCAATGCAACTAAAAGATAATATGAATGAGTAGATTGAAAACATTGGAATAAACACCTAATATAGTATAGACTAATATAGTATCTCCTTGTATACTAGTCCTAAATTCCCAGATGAGTCCTAGTCCTAGACTAGAAGTCTAGTATATTGCCAGTATATAGCTGCATGACTAATTCTAGCTGTAATTACTACATTAATGACTGCAAATCTGGTCTATAACAGACCGTCGAATATTTTATCGTGAACTAGGTCGTGATCGATAATAAAACATCAAATAAAAAAAATATAGTACGTCTGACCCTTACTTGTGTGCACAACTTAATGAAGCCATGAAATCCTAAATCAAGGCCACGAATTCAGCCCTACGAAAACTTTCCATACGACTAACATGACAGTGTTATTATGACTAGCATCAACCAAAACAAGCCAAACTTTCATGGATGTCTGTTGAGAAATGTCTTCAACTTCTGGACTTCTGAGAAGTAAAACCAGTTCGAAAATGTTCGAAATGACTTCCAAAGAGCCGAATGTTACAACTGCAAACCCATAATAAATGGAGTGTTAGTTCGCATGCAAACATTTTTTTTTTGGGATTGTTTAACATGCTCAGGCAATATCACCATGGCAACCATGGGCATGCAGAATGAGAGGTGCCAGACTTTTTTTTTTATCGCACACATCTCTCCTAAACTCAGCATCAAGCAAACAAACAAAAAAAAACCCAAAACAAACAATTTGTTAAGTGAGAGAGGGAATGAGAGAGGGAATGAGAGAGGGAATGAGAGAGACCAAGAGAGAGAGAGAGAGAATGAAGTTTGTAATTATATAATATCTTTAAAATCAGTACATTTCAAATGCTTTCTCGTATCATAGTTGGCTTTTGTAATGGATTTAATGAGCGCGTGTGTTGTACAGTTCAACGATTGGTGTGTGCACGCTCTCGATTCACACTTCCCCCGTAACACAGCGTGGCATTTTCAAACAGCTGACCGTCGCCATGGTAATGGGGCCCCGGCACGAGACGACCAAAGTCGTCTTGCACGATTTTTCGACAGAGGATGAATACTTGGCAGGAGTAGCCCCACTTTGGGTTAGAGACAAGGCTGCACCACAGTCTCCACTTAATTCAGGCTCATGTCTATTCACTCCTCCATATCTACCCTCCAAATTAGCATGAAAATGGAGGAAAGTTTTTTTTTTTGTGCCTTTAACCACTGAAGAATGTGGCTCACCAAACAATTTCACCATTTCTCCAAGATGTTTTTGCTGCATTTCACTTTAAAATGAGTAACATGGTTAATTTTTTTTAGCATAAAATTAGCAAATACACAAAAAATGGTTAACTAACATCCATGTTCATGGCATGGAGAAAAATTTGAAATGATCAGTGAAATATATTTAATTAACACACTTGAATATTAGCGCAGGAGGAGGAGCTTTCTGAGCTGACAGGCAAGACGACTCCTCGTTCTGATTGGCTGGATGCTGGTGGCCCACATCATTGGTTTTTATTGCGGTTTGCAGAACATAACACACAACAGAGACCAGAGTCTGTTTTCCGAGCCGATGTTTATCGAGGCTGTCAGAATGTGAGGAAAGTTTACTGACTGAAAACAAAATGCTGATGGCACCTTTAATAGCGCCTTCAATGCAGAGGATTAGCGTTTGGTGGAGCACGTGTTCAGATGTTTACTGTATCTTATTGTACTGCTATTCTGTACCTTGTGGCATTAATTAAAGAATAAACACTGAATAATAAAACTGCCTTTGGGCTATATGAGTTACATGAGTCCACTGTCTCTAAATTGAATTATTCACTAACTTGAATTAAAACAAAACCTAGGTTTGTAGTTTGAGTTCGCGTATTTTATGGATTCTGGTTAATGAATGTAAATGAATGCAGGGTGTAGGTGGGTGTTAAATAACTGTATTATTGATATGGTGCTAAACAATCACTTTTCCTCATCAGACCAACACACACACACACATACACACACACAAACACACAAAGTTTAAGAGAAATGGCTCAACAAATTGCTTGTTGCACAGCGTTTTCATTATTCACAAAAGTTACTTTTTTACACTAATGATGTACGAGATGAAGCTGAACTTGGCCGTGGGTTTGAAAGTGAGTTTGTACGTTTGCGTGGGTGTGTGTGGTTGGAAGGGGGTCAGTTTTAAAGCAGTATCGTGCAAGACTTTCCGCATATCGCCTGATAATGACTTGCTTTTATGAAGCGTGAAGCCACCACACATCTCTATGCACATGCTATGCTTTTAATGGCTCTTTCTCTCTCTCTCTCTCTCTCTCTCTCTCTTTCTCCAGTGGCTAATGAAGATGGAGAAAGCAACAGCAGGCCACCGGCGACGTTTGCGCGTAAGTGTTTTCCCCTGGGAAAATGGAAAAAGAAGCACCAACATCACCAACAAAGGCAAAACAAACACAATGCCTCGGGCAAATTACCAAAGCACTGTGAAGAGATGACAAGTATCAGATAATATGTCAAGCACGTTAATGTTTTCAGATGAAACTCTCTTCACATTTATAGAAATATTTCAGGTTAGTAGGCGTCTCATACACTGCGTCAGTTAATATAATATGGCTGTACATCCTGTGGACTGAAACAGCAACAAGTTGAAAGAACTGTAAAATACATGGACTGGTGATGCCAGCTTTTGTCCACTAGATGGAAGTATTGCAGCATCACCGGTGTTTACATTTTCTGGTAAAAAAAAAAAGGATCGGAAAATTAGAGAAGAAAGGTCAAGAGAGGTTAATAAAGCCCCTGTTAATAAATCACGCCTTGTGTGCCTGATGTTTGCGTCCATAGTTTTGCACTGGTGCTATGATGGTAGTGTTGCTAACAAGTAATGGAAACTTACCAGGAGGAAAGATTACTTAAGATACTGAAAAACAAAAAAACAAAACAACAACAACAACAACAACAACAACAACAAAAACGCTGACCGCACCTTTAATACACCCTTAAATACAAAGATTTACAAATCACTGGCCCCATAGCTTGCAGAAATGTCTTTTTGAGTGTGTTTGGTGTAAAGGGCTAAACCTGAGCAAATTTAAATGTTTCACTGAACGAACACTTAAATTATTATCAATGATTCTCCTTTCAAATGTCCCAGAAGTCCCAGAATGCCTTGTGGAACACCACTGGTTGGACACCAGTGGTCCAAATCATTCGTTTTTTCTTCCAGGTTATAGAATGTTAGCTGCCACGGAGGCCAGAGTTTCTCCTCTGAACAGACAAAAAAAAATCTCTGATTGCACCTTTAATGCAGGCATTTGCCGTTTAATCGTTTCACCTTTTATCTTACAACACATTCTCCTCTCTAAAGGGTCCAAGTCCCAGAATGCATTGTGGAACGCCATCACATCTGGGTTGGGAGTTAAGGACAAGGCCAAGGGTCAGAGGAGCATCCCAGACGACCCACGCAGCCCGGAGGAGATACTGGCTGAGGAGTTTCCTTCTTTGGACAGTCCAGATGCTACGGAGAAAGCCGCCATCAGGTCAAGCTCTCTCTCTCCCTCTCTCCCTCTCTCTCTCTCTCTCTCTCTCTCTCTCTCTCTCTCTCTCTGACCGACTTCTGATGGACGAATCGTAAATCACTGTCCACTCATGCATGTTACCTGCGTATGTCATTGGCCTCTGGTTGTATTCCATTGCTCTGCTTGTCTGGCTACATTTAAACACACCTCCCTGCACACACACCCACACACACACACACACACACACACACACACACTCTACATGAAGGAGTTCGCACAGGGACAGTTGATGCTGTAAAGTTAACGGGGCAAACACTGAGGTCATTTGTCCCATATTGAGCTGTTCATTGCATGGAACAGTTCACATTTTAGAACAGGGGGATTGATCGGGTTAAATGGCACCGCTGTCATGATGTGCTCTTTAGAGTGATGGAATAAGCTAGAAGCGCAGAGCGAGGGACATCAGCCCTATGATTGGACCAGTATTATACAGGGAGGTAGGACAGAGTATCTCTGGGATTTTTGTCCCATCAGTCGCGTGTAATTTCTCTACACACTGAGCATGCTTCTGGAATGTGGAACGATTATGTCATATTTTACCTTTTATAAAACGACTAGTAGAAATTACTCAGAGTTGACATGGTGGTGAAGATTCCATTATATGCTGTGAGACAAGAGGAAGTGCTCACGCTTTTCTACTGTCTCAAAACAAAACCAAGCACAGAACAAGTTTAAAATGCAGAACAATAAAACATAGATGATGTGTAAAAAGAATCATCAGAGAAGAGACACTTCTGGGGGTTTAGGTAATTTATTGAGGCAGAAGAGTGAGAGAGAGACACACACACATCAGAAAGAGAGATAGAGAGAGAGAGAGAGAGAGAGAGAGAGAGAGAGAGAGAGATCTCTCCCTCACACACACACACACACACACACACACACACACATACACACAGAGGGAGAGAGAGAGACATCAGAAAGAGAGATAGAGAGAGATCTCTCTCACTCACACACACACACACACA
>CM074965.1:15664992-15698720 GCA_037577455.1 Pangasius macronema | reverse complement strand
ACACACACACACACACACACACACACACACACACACACACACACACACACACACACACACACACACAGAGACAGACATCAGAGAGAGAGAGAGAGAGAGAGAGAGAGAGAGAGAGCAGTTTGCCTTGTGGTGAAACCCCTCAGAGTCCTCAGGGTCGAGGAAGGACAACAGATATAAACACGTTTCAAAATGGTGTCATTACTTTTTAATTTTCGACTGCACAGTTTTATTGTTTTCAGTAATGTACATTTTTAATACTTACGCAATATCTCACAAGACTGCGGTTATGCTAACTATCCGTAGCTAATCACAGCCGTGCCGATATTCAGCATAACCACACGATTGCGAGGAGAAGCTACGCTCATTTTACAGCCTGTTGGGGAACCGGATTAGCGAGCTCATGTTGATTTGTAAAGAATTCCTGTTAAAGGCGCTTCTGGTGACATCGGCTTCCCTTCTTCCTTTTCATCTTCACTTGATGAGCTTTCATATTTTAAGTCAAAAGGTATATTCATGAAAAATGGATCGTTTGTCATGTCCTCAGATGATGTCACTAACTCTACTGTAGTAACCGTTTTAGCGTAACAAACTGTTACTAGAATTGGAATTGCACGTGCCGAACACAGACGATGTGGTTATATTAAATATAAGCACTCTTGGAATGTCTCTTGTCCAATCAAATTAGTGGACTGAAACTAACTGCTGTATAATAATTTTGGTTTTTGGTTTTAATCTAGCTAGCTTGGTTTCTATCCACCTAGCTAAGTAATGTTCAGCTAACCATAACTATAGCTATAACCATTGTAATGCTAGCTAACTATTTAATACCTACCTACTGTATATAAATCATATTTTAACACAAATAGATATTTACCTAGCTAGGTATGGCTACTCCAGTGATTACATCTCGTTGTAAGGCTAGCCCAGTAAGCTAATGTAAACATAATACCTTTTTAATGGTGCTATTAGCTAGCTAGCTGTTCAGCTAGCTGAAGTGAAGTGAAGTGACTTGTGGCCAAGTGTGGTGACTCATACTCGGAATTTGTGCTCTGCATTTAACCCATCCANTGAGGGTGGCAGAGAGCGCTGGTCATTCACTCCCCCACCTACAATCCCTGCCGGACCCGAGACTCAAACCCACCACCATCAGGTTCACCTTCAGGTTACAAGTCCGACTCTCAGACCATTAGGCCACGACTGCCCCAGTGTCTGGTTGCTCAGTATCTCAAGCAGACTTGCTTCCATAGTTTCTGACACTGTAGGACACCCTGCTATCTATGAAAACTGATAAACCAGTGTGTCACACAGATACAATCCATAGTAGAAGCTATTTCTAGTAACAGTAACTCGTAGTAGTGACCATTTAAACATTCTTACAGTGGATCTACTGATATTCTGCATGTGTCTGTGTTGGCCATGCAAGGCTTCACACGGTATCACATGAAATCCTGGAAAAGAAACAGCAACAACTCTGGCAATTCCAATTCTGAACCATAGTGACGCATACAGAGCAAAGAGCTCTTTTCAGTCCTCACAGCACCTCTTTAATGCGAACAATAATTTCTAAGTATATTGCACCTTTCTCACGCTCAAGGCTGGATTCTAATAAAAACAAGGGCACATGGTATAATTGATGCCCTTTTATAGTGCAGCGAGTGCACACGGTGTAATTGATGCTCTCTTTTAGTGCAACCTGGTGCTTTTTTTTTTTGCCTGTACTCATTTCCACTCCTCAGTTGAAGTACATTTATACAGACAAATATTCCTCCTATGTCCTTGTTCATTTGTGGAGGTTGTTCACTCTTCATGCAGCTCTGTGTTTATAATACGGGAATAGGATTATCTTTGTGTAGTGTTAATACTATGAAGATTATTTTCCTATACCAGCACATCCCGGGGTGTTTTTTTTTTTTCCTCTTATACCACATCAGTTTGGTAAAAGATTACGTGTCTGCATTCAATTATATGGAACGTCCATGACACAGGAACTTGTTTAGCAGACACTGCATATAATCGAAAGCTAATAATAAACATTTTAAAAAAATGTGTCGTTATTTAACAAAGAAAGAATGTATAATCGCTGATCTGGTGAGGTTTGTGGAAGGAGTCTCCAGTGTCAGAGCTTTGGAACAGTCAGAGCCAAAGCTGTTCCATCTAAGAATGGTTGATGTTGAGCTTTTTGATTTCTCAACGTGATAAGCTGAATTTTTCTTCCTTATTCCCTTTAAGAGAGAGAGAAAAATACCGGAGACGGGTGAAGGAACAACTGTTAAACAACATACAATGGAAGTGTAAATGGAGAGAAAGTATGATGTGTCATTCTTTATTAAATGGAAATTGGATGTCAGTTGCTGTGGTAGAGGAGGAATAACGCACTTCAGGATGTGCTGCTTTTGGAAAATAACTGGGTTGTAAGCGTTAGAAGAGTTAAACAGTCACACCAACAACGGCAGTGGAAAATTCAGGGATTCTACGAAGCATTGTTTAATGTTTTAAACAATTAATCAGCGATTAAATCCAAATTTATCCATTAATCCCCATCATTCTGTCTATGTTTGGCCTTTTCTGCTGTTCTCTGAACCTGCTGTACGCTTCTGAAAAGCTCTGCAGGTGTTTGGGTTTGCTTGTACTCTGGCTCGTGCCCTTTCGCCCTGCAGTTGTGCTCTCCTCCTCCACACAACACCACCTGTGGAGAGCGAGAGAGAGAGAGAGAGAGAGAGAGAGAGAGAGAGAAAACAATTTTCTGCTTGACTAGAATCAGGATTCAGAGACAGGAGCAGATCCTGAAACGGTGCTATTAGAGAGGGTGCGCACACACACACACACACACACACACACACACACACACACACACACACACACACACACACACACAGAGCTTGCTAATACAGAGGCCAAATATTTGCATTTGTAGCCTCATTGAAAAGTGGCTGCATTTGTAAGGATTATAGTTAAGTTTCTCTTGAACAACTCACATAGCTCACTGTTCATAAATGGGCTTCATTTATCGATCTATTAAAGTTGTGCATAAATGTTTTCAGGAGCTAAACCGAATTAAAAAATGAATTTACAGCGTGATTTGCAGCTCATCCTCTTAGAGACCTGAAAGCGACAAGATGATGGCTAAACAGTGACAGTTTTTCCTAAGCGTGATCATCCAGTAATGCAGCTCAGCCACTGCAGCGGGTCGGCTGGGACAGGCACACACTAACGCATCCTCCTTTAATAGGGTGCCGTTACTTTTGTCCTGATCGGATGGCTAGTCTTATGTGTTTGAATTGATGGATTTGTTACTGTTGCTTTCACTAAATTCATGCTTTTAATTGAGATAAACAAATCTGAAGCCAATCAGTGGAGGCTCGCAGTGGTGAGTCTCCTTACACATACTGTAACTTTACACAAACTCAGGACCTAGCACTAGTTACACTCGTTTTTCTGAAATAACTGGCTTGTCATGAAACCACACTTCTTGTGTAAGTGCTCTTGCAAATAATTGATGAATAAATAAGTTTGCATCCAGTCTGATAAACAAGGTCTAATTCTTAATAACAAACCAAACACACAACTGAACAGCTTTCGTCACTTATTAAGCGAAAGCTAATGGCTTCATGCTTAAGAACTCATTCTTGCTCTTCTCTGCTGTATCACATGACAACACAACCGATTTTCCACAACCTCTGCATACATTCATATCACTTGGTGAAGTCAGGATTGTTGATTTCAGCCGAGTTTGCTAGTCTGACACTGAGCAGCGCTACACTGCAGTTTTGCTAATGGAAACTTGGAGAGTTTGTGAGTTGGCTGGACTGCGGCGTTCCTCTTTAGTCACTGTCATTAACTCGACCGTGCACAAGACATTCCAGGTGCACGGTGCTTTTAAGCGTTTTACGTTTCTGAAACTATTAACGATTGGGGTTTAAATGTAAAAAAAAAAGATATGTCTCTATAGACTGGAGCATATTTCTATACAGAGAGAGGAACTGAACGAAATCAGGCAAGGGCAAGCGGGCATGTAATTCCTGTCACATCTCCTGCAGGGGTTGTTTTGAAGAGGACAGGATTAGTGGAAAAAAGCTTGTGTAGCTACATCTAGCATCTGGCACATGCACACACACACACACATGCACACACAGATGTATATATGTGTGTGTGTGTGTGTGTATATATCTTATATGTATATCTTCGCTTGACTGGCTGGGGAGAGCTCGTAATTGAAGGGGTTAGCATTTTCACTGACAAGAATAATGACAGAGGCAGACATCTTCCCAGAAATGGTAAGTGCATTCACACACACACACACACACACACACACACACACACTTGCATGTTACACAGCAACCTACTGAACGCTGAAAACTTTCCAAAGGTAAATGATGCAGCAGGTTCCCATGTAAAGTGTTGCATCACATCTGATTATATTCATGATTCTAAATGTATATTTATTACCAGAAAGCTGCCAAATAAACACGTACACACCTCCCAGTAGGCACCGATTCACCAGAGACATCCACTGGCAACCATTATAGGACCAATTTCACCTCAGATATATTGTCCTGTAAAACCGGGCCATAAAAACGTATCCGTCAGAATCTCAAACACATGTTTCCAACACCTCGGAATCCATATCATGAGCAATCAGTGCTGTTGAGACCAAAGCGTGCTAAGAGTGCGATCAGTGAATGTCTAATACTGAGCCAAGAACACAAAGTCCCATGCTGGAGGTACTTTTTAGTAAAAGATGCATCAAGAATCCATCATTTTGACTTGAACAGACCATTAAAGCGTTCACTTTGGCACTACGGCAGCCGCTCTGTAGTCATGTTTCGGTCGTTAGGAAAGTTACGTGTGCTCATTAGGACTTTTTCGGAGGCTTTTATGTTGCACCATGTGCTGTTAAATGGCTGTTAAAGGAAACAAGGTGCAGTGGGGCTTTTCATCACACGTGCAGTCCAGAGGCACTCATCAAACTCATGAGTGTTACACTACTGCAGTTTGTATGAAACTACAGCAGGCTAACATATTGTGAAGTCTTAAAACACACACACACATACACATACACAGGTGGCGATTTATTCTGGAGTTAATTGGATGCCATGTATTGTGATGAGCCATTGTTTGATTAATTCACTGGCTCTTTCCCTGGCTTTTCGACGTTCAGTGCTCCTCATGATACACACTATACACACTATATACTTTAAATTCTACTATATGGCAGAGTATACAATACACACACATACTAGAGCTTCTGTTCAGGTTATTATTACGGTGTGGCGTTCCACCGAGCGCACAAACGGTTAAAAAACCTGCGGAAATTTGACAAATATCGGCTGAAGACAACAAATCTACCATTAACACTCGCAATTAAGACATTCGCGAATCCTTTGACGGCGTATTTGTGTGTTTCTGACACTAATTAATTAAGCAAGCCTGCAGGCGACAGTTTCTCCCCCAGATGAAGTGGATTAGTTGAAGCTATAACGACGTGTGGATCATTTTCACATTTCCATCCATCTTGAAGCCAGACGAAACATAAATACTCCCCAGTCTTACCCACAGCGAAACATCAGCATGTGAGACAAGCCTAATGAAATAATCCTCCATGTTAGCGGTGAGGATTTACTGGTGTGCCAATATTATCGTAAACGTTAATATTTCCCAATATCTAATATAAATAATGATGACTGAT
The DNA here is from genome assembly GCA_037577455.1 of Pangasius macronema. Lineage (NCBI taxonomy): Eukaryota > Metazoa > Chordata > Actinopteri > Siluriformes > Pangasiidae > Pangasius > Pangasius macronema. The sequence goes on along the minus strand of CM074965.1, from coordinate 15,693,034 downwards.
GTACATTCTGATATAGTTAGTAGAATTTCTGGATATCTGAACTGGCACTTCTTTACTTCTTTAATAGGACATGGGTTTGAGGTGTATAGTGTATAATATGGAATAAAATGAAATATATAAGCAACTGTTTAACTTTGCTTTTTCCTTTTGGATTGACCAAACACTCCTGGGCAGAACAATGGGCCAAGGACAAAATGGCAAAAAATATTAAGCTTTTAATGATCTTAACAACAAATCATTGGTCAGATTAACAATTAACAAGAACAATTAACTTGTGACCAAAGTCCAACGTTGTTTGAACTTGTTGTTTTCACTCGTTTGTACTCCTCTAAATATTGTGTAATCCAACTTTGAGAGTTTAGCAGGCTAGGCTAGTTAGTTAGCGGATGCTAGCTAAGACTGGTAAGAGTGTTGTTCTGGTTACAGTGTGCATGTCATGTGCTAGTATGCCGTATATTATGGACTTTTGACTTCTGCATTTGAGCTATTTGCCATTTATGTGTTACACAGATTTGTTTTCTGAGCTCTACAACCAGTACACCTCATAGTTACATGAAGTTATTAAATATCTAACCTGATCTTTCCTGTGTTTAATCATAATAGAAATTGTTATTCTTGGGATATTTGGATATAACTAAATGAAAAAATTTGCATATTCAGTTAGCAAAAATGATTAAAACCCTCATCGCTTTTAATGACAAAAAAAAGTACAGAAAATACATACTTATAAATAATACCTAAGGCTAAGGGTCGTCCTCTTAACATCAGACGTAATTTATTTATAAAATCTCTTATAAAAACAGACTAATTGAGGTCTTACTAGTACTTCTACTCGTTTTTAGAAAAATAATCAGTGTGGTTTGAGTAAACATTTTAATACTGGTCATGTATATTCATATATCTGTTACCTGTGTTAAAGTGATTTACTTTGTATTGATACATACAATATCATATGACCAAAGGTAACATTTTTTTGGTATAATAATTGCATTATATTCCAAACATGACAATGTGTTTATAATAATTATTTTTGCCCGTATTTTTTTAAAGGGGGCCAATAAATCTGGAGTTGACTTCAGGCTATTAACAGATTAACATTTTCAGTTCTGTTTGATGTAATATCTGTTAGGATTCTCACACGTCCTTCTCACACACACACACTCTACTTTTGATGAATAAGGTGTCTCAGCCAGTGGCAGTGTGTTTTGGCAGCGTAACGATTTAGACCCTCAGTTTTCATCTGATGAGGTCATAGCGAGGGGTCAAGGCCCTTCTGCAGCACTTTGCTCTGCTCTTAATGGGATTGCTCTCTGAGTGTTACTTAAGAGAAAGCTATGCGTGACTAAATGACCATTCATCAACGTCACGAACCACAAGAGCTGATAATACTAATTAACTCGTGGCCATGCTGTAATATAGCGCATTCATTCAAACGCCAATTCCGAGCAGGGGAATCAGTCATTGATATTATGCATTATGAATTGTAATGCATTATGAAAATTCACCAGATGCTATTAAACACCAAAAATGATGTTAGACAGGCTACTAGTTTCATTTGCATTGGTTTTATTATTCAGGTTTTTATGGTGATAATAAATTCCCAGTGCATTCGGGGCTTCGGGTTTATCTTCATGTCCTCATCTAACCCTATACACGAATGCTTGATTTTTGTCTATAATGGAAAAAAGTAGAAAAGCATTTGTGGCTTCAGGATTACACTTGAATGAAGAATTAAAAAAAAAAAGAGTTGTAGCAGCTAAGTGTTGGTACAATGTCAGTTAAAAAAAAAAAAGAAACTACCACCACCATGCTTTTTTTTTTTTTTTTTTTTTAAAACAACTTGCAAGCTGTGGTCCCTCTATGTTTGTTTTGTTCGCACAAGCTTCTTATGATACATGTGTTTTCATGTTTTCATTTTGTAATAAACAAAAAAGTCAGTCAGCATATTGAGATTTTTGTGGTGTGGTTTGGGTCTCTCCTAGCTTGCTAGTTTTACTCTGAAAATGGTTCTTTGGGCAGTTGCAGGGTTTGGGTCTTAGCGCTGTAGTCAAGACCTCCATTGTTAAGTCCTAGACAAACCCAAGACCACGACTAGCCGAGGCTAAATCTAGACCGTGTCTTAAGAGGCTCAAGGCTTAAGAGGCTCACTGTGCCAATGATTGGGCTGCTTTCTAGAAGAAGGAATTACCACGAGTCAAATTTGGTGCATTTGAAAAGATAAAAACACTCAAAAATGAGTGCAAGAGGAAAGGGTTTAAAAAAAAAGGTTTAAAGAAGCATGTAAAAAATAACCCAAAAATGGATGTATAAATTTCCCATATTTTTTCTGCTGTTGATTGGAGCCACTTCATGCAGCCTCCCTGCACGACCCCTCTTTGACCTTTCTCATGGGATGCACTGCAGTGAGAGTGTATTGATGCAGGATAACGTAATCAGCACACACTCATAAAGTTCAGATTGTGCAATGGCAGCACACCGAGGGCATAAAAATGAACGACGAGCTCATTCATCGCACACCCGGGTCAATAACGAGGTGCAGATATTCAGAGTTGGTTTCATCGGAATCTACAAATGGTTCTTTGCTTAACGTTTACAGTAAGATGCGGTGAGGTGGGTGCAGGCGGTGATGTGTGTGACAAAGGCTTGGCAGATGGCTTCATTTCTCCGCCTTCAGAAAGACTTTATCTGAAAGCTTGGGAAGACAATCTAGCCTAAATGATATTTTATTACGCTAGCATGTGTGCAATTGGCTCGGATTGAAGACCTTTGATTTTATAAGGCTGATTACTAAGCCACATTTATGTGTGTACGAGAGAGAGAGAGAGAGAGAGAGAGAGAGAGAGATTCTGCCTATTACTCCAATCCTTTCCTTTTACTATAATTATTAGCATGCTAACTGTTTCCAGCATATGCTAATCTTCTGTCACAATCTGCTCCTGGAATACAAATCTAATCCTGGCCATTTTCCTTTCCGGAAAGAAAGAAAGGATAACACGGAGCACAATGGAAAAAAAAAGAAAGGCCATGATTGATGACATAAAGGGAAGCAAACTGAAACACTGCATCTAACGAACAGATTCAATTCCAGGCAGCGTGCACATCTAAATGAGCTCTTGAATATTTTATGGCTGCTGATGGTGTGTGTTATATTGTGAAGTAACATTTTCGCAGCTTAAGTCCATAGATGTGGTGTGTGGAGGATGAAATATCGTAAGCTAAGAAGCAACGATTAGCATCACAAATGTGGATGCATGCTTTTGGATGGCTAGTTTTTTTAGCATTGCTTGCATGTTAGCCTGTTCCATTAACAGCTATCGTAGAGGACAATTTCCTGGATAGTTCACTAAATATTTTTTAATCTATAATGCAGTATGATCACCCATAGTGCACCATGAATCCAGGATAGCTCATGCACAGTACTTCCACTAAAAAGTACCACAAGTCCTGAGAGTTCTTTAACCTCGAAACTTACTTGAGAACACCAGAGCAGTCGCTATCGAATATAAAACCATGTACCACTTAATTTCACAAGCCTTTCGTAGAGTGGTATTTGTGCCACCAAACGTACTTAAGAAACTCCTGCTTTCATAGGAGGAGTCACAGTGTTTAAATGTTTACTTCCTGTTGGAAATCGGTACACAGATGTGTGTACAGCCAATCAGCTTGCACTTTCATGATTATGAAGCTTGTCGCCAGATGAGTGTACAACACATGACCATGACTTATTCCTGGCCCACATTAATGAGTAACTGGGCAGAAGATTGCAAAAGCTGCCCCGATTTTATCTTCCCAGATTGTTAAAATGTGTGAAAGTACAATCTTGACAACATAAATGAAAAATGATGCCTAATATCATCTCAGCTGAACTGCCATTTATGTTGATCTGAAGTCACATTTGTTTACAACTTCTGAGAGCCAGGATCATTGGTTGGGAATCTGCTGTGGGGGGCATTTATTTATTTTTACTAGCATGGCTTGGCTCTATTTATCCCCTTAGACAGAAGCATCACTGCAAAACAGTGTAGAAAGTTCTCCTGACTCATCACCTTTAACCTATGATGAAACATTGTGACTCCGCCCCCATCCTCAGGGCATGTGTTAGACCTATTAGCTGTCCACCTCCATCTTTAAAATACCAACTGAGGAAATCTTTTGAATAAACACTGCAGTTCCAGAGACTTATACAATCTTTGTCAAGTCACATTGAAGCTGTTCTTGTTGCCCAAACACCTAAGATTCTTTGTTGTTGTTTTTTTTTCCCTTTAATTCGTCACCCGTCTGCATCTGTTTGATTTAAAATTAGCAAAATGTGCTAAAGGCCCCTGCAGGCAATATGGGTGACAATATGGTTTTTAAAAATTCATAACATCAAGGCGAGTTGTTAGAATCACAAACAAAGATGATTCATGATTTGCCTAGTGCTGAATTCGCTCGGTGAGTCACTTCATATTGTCTGTCTTTAATATCAGATGGTGACGAGGGCTTGTGATGCTGCGTTCTCATTAAAGTTGCTGTTTGGAATAATAACAAGTTGATGAATGAGGGAGCAAAGAAATATGCAGAGTCAAGGCAAAATGAATGCATGCTAATTTCACTGCTCTTGATGATCTGCAAACATTTTAATCACTGCTCTGTCAAAATGAGTAGCCCAGATGAATAGTAATAAACGAGGTGGATATGTACGGGAGCTTCTGTTATGTTATTAAGCGGTGCAACAAATGAGCCACAGTCCAGTCACATTTCAAAGCCTCATTTCGGCTCTGTCATGAATTAGGCTTCTTCAAACCAGACATTCCTGATATTTTCCGACCTGCACATATTAACCTGCGCAGTCATATCTCAGCGAGGGTTTTAAAACCATGAGCTCCTGGAACGTCCTCCTGCGAGACCTTTCTTTTGTCAACACGGACGCTTGGAAAGGCCAGTGACATTTGAGAAGCTTCGCCTTTGTAGGCTCTGATGTGCGCTTGTGTTCCCCTTCAGTCTAAAGAGGGCTGGCCAGAAAGCATCTTTAAATATAACAGGCACATCAAAAGGCAATGATTTTGGTAGTAATGCAAAGGAAAGGAGGTTTATTGAACTTGTCATTTGTGAAAATAAGTTGGAGAGAGAGACTATTCCCTGGTCTCCAAAAATTTGATTTGGAAATGGTTCACTTATTCTGGGGTGTGTTTCCCATTAACAGTACATTTTAGCGAATGAGAAACAACTTAACGAAGGACATACGCTATGTAAATGCAAAAGCGAGCCACTGGTTTACATTAAGAAGCAGGACAGCATTTCTCTGAAGACAAAATAAACCAAATGTTAGAAGGCTTAGAGCTTAGGTTAGAGTTTTCCAAAGCATGTAGGACTTTCAGAAATAAATGGACCTACATTGCAAAAATAAGTTCCTGCAGCGTCTTTAAAAGATCTGGCAATAAAGTAAGAAGAAAAAAAATGGCATGACATCTCCAAAAAAGAATTGGGGCAGAGCTGAGGAAAGAGAGAAAGACTGATGGAGGGAAGTTGCTTACTCTGGCCTTCACGCCGGATGAGGAAAGAGTCATCACTGCAAAAAACTGACATCTTACCAAGTGTGAAAATACCGAATATAGTCAAATGTAGTAATCTAGTATTTCTAGATATTTGTAGATATTTATAATAATAAGACACAATAAACCAAAGCTAAAATCTGAGACATAGATACTTAAAATGAACAAAATTATCTGCTAATAGAAGAAGACTAATTCAAGCTTGAACTTCTAGAAGTAAGTTTAATAATCTTACAGTATACTTGGTTTATGGTAATCGTATAATAGGAAATACTAGATATATTTGACTATATTGGTAAGATGTCATTTTTTTGCAGTTCTGGACCCAACAGCAACTGAAGGAATCTCTGGAGGAGTAGACGCATGCTTAAATGTGTTCCTCTGTACATCCTTTTCCCCGCACCAGCGCAGGGACATCAGGGTCCAGTCAAACGGAAAACCAGTACCTGTGGGTGCAGTCAGAAACTCGTTGCTCTTGAAAAGGACACACTCGCAGTTTGTGGCTGGGTCATGTGTTTTTGCTTTGGGACACAAGAACCCAAGAAATGCCATGGACTGTCTTTAATAATGGATGTAACAAAAACAACCAACAAGATTCACATGCCAAAAAGAAAAAAAAAAAAGACTGATGGAGGGAAGTTGTTTACTCTGGCCTTTGCGCCAAAGCGAAGATGTCAAAGATGACAAAGATGTCAAAAAAACTGACATCTTAACAAGTGAAAATACCTTGAATATAGTCAAATGTAGTAATCTAGTATTTCTAGATATTTGTAGATATTTATATTAATAAGATAAATAAGATAATAATAAAATTTTGGGTTGAGTATCGGGACACAACAACCCATGAAATTTAATAATTTAAATATTTAATAATGGATGTAACGAAAACAACCAACACGATTCACATGTCACAAAGAAAAAAAAACAGTAGTGGAAAATGGAAGAATCGAATGCAAAATTATACATTTGCAGAAAATTAGACATTTGTAGCATTACTTCCAGACTACTACTGTACATAAGGAAACCAAACACCAATTTAGCACTCAGTTAATATTGTTTTATTTTCTGTGTCTGGTTTGCTAACGTTTGTTTGATTTGTAGCTAGAAAGTAGCTAGAGGTAGCTAAAAGTATCTGCTCAATTCTAAATGCTTTAGCAAAGGTATGGATTAGTAATGCCACATCCACGTAATAATATAGTTCGACTTTTTGAAAGTTCTGATGGGCAAAAAAGTAACTTCTGTGAAAACTGTAGCACGTACGCCAACAAGTGGCTTAGTAACATCAGGAGCAGTTAGCTAGAGACATGGTTGTTGCCTAGTTACGCACACTGTCACCATAAACAGACTCCTCGGTGCATTTCAGCTTTTCTTCATTCATTATTCCTTATATAATTTACACCATATAATTTCATTGACCATTCCCTTGATTTATTTTCCCACATTTTGCAGGTTGAATTCGGCGAACCAAACTGACATTCATACTTCGATCTGGGACACACTAATTCTAATCTCGGATACTATTTAGGACGGATTGAGCTGCAGCGCAGAATATTTATGAGGAGTGTGTAAATTAGCAGATGGTTGTGATTAGAAGTCTGGAGAACTGGAATGAGTGGGTCATGTGGCTGGGTTTGTAGTTTGCTGTTTGGCTGAGGATTCTGGGAAATGTTGCTTGCTTTCGTGAGGTGATTTGATTTTCACCGTATGTTGATGGTAATGTCATGGCCTGGTCCGATATCAGGTCTTATTCATTAGAGCATGATGAGCAAGTGTGTATCGTGGTGTGAGGTCAGGAGCGAGTGCAGAAATCACTTGCACTGATTCGACTCTCCCTCAACCACAGCCGCCTTTGTTCCGGAAGAAAAAGACTCACCATGTATGTGCCATAAATGAGAGATGGACTGAAAAGAGCAGAGCTTTTCACGCTTGGCCTTTGAAGAGTGAGGAGTGAGGAGTGGCAGTCCGGTCACTCTCACCTTCCTTTTCTGCCTCACACACACNACACACACACACACACACACTGCCTCCACAGATGAAAGAGGAACAGTAGTGGTCCTCTGTTGAGGCCGTGGCATTATCACCTGCCGCTGCCGCATTGTGTAATTGAAAGGCTTCTGCAGCTGAGTCACTCTCGAGATCTTAGTGCACAGAGATATCAAGAAAAAAAAAGCGATGGAAATAGAGAAAGGAAAACAGAGAGTGAACAAGAGGAACAGAAAGAAGTAGAAATCACAAAAAGGAACGTTTCAGTTCCTCAAATATAGAAATGTGACCGAATATGAATACAATATTCAGAAATGTCACTGGTTTATCTTCTTAATGTGCCTTGATTGTTAGCACCTGGTTTGTATTCATTCTTGATTAGTGTGTGTGTTTAAGCTCTCGTGTGTCATTGTTCCAGCGCGAAGTCTTGCTCGGTTGATGTCCGTTTCTAAGCCTGGTTTCTCGCCTGGTTCTCTTGGTTCAAGTTTATGTTCAAGTCTTGACTCCTTGGCTTTGACCCACGTGCATGTTCATGTTTCCGAATGTTTATTCTCCGTGTTTAATGTTGTCTGCTTGTGATATGGACCACTATGGACCTTGATGATGATTCCTGGATTCGCCTTAATAAAGTGCAAGCCGATCTCATGCGTTCTCGCCCTTGCCTTTTCACATTACAGAAATGTGGTTTAAAGGATCCCACTTGACTTGCAGCAGGACTGAAAGTGTGTCCCAGTTTTATAATAGATTCTGATGGCGTGTCCAGTGAACTTTTCTGGACAGTTTCTTCATTTGGGAAAGACATTGCTATTTTGAAACATACCGTAGCTGGCATACTCAATCACCTCCTGGAAGTTCTGGAAAGTTCCACGGGGCAGCTGGTTCCGGAGAAACTTTTTCTAGCAGCCCTGTTTTTTTCAGTGTTTTCCAGTGTTTCTAGGACATAGTGGTAGGTTTAATGTCAAGAGAAAAAAATCCAGTACAGACCATGCCCACTTCCAGTTTAAATCCGAATTCAACAACAGATATGAATATTTTGTGCACTAAACAGGCAAAGATACAAATACTACTTAAAGGCTTTGGAACTTTTCCGGAAACCAGTGTCGCCTTTTGCCCATGAATAATAATAGCACCATCTACAGCTTTATTAACTCAGAGCACTTTCACACTGTTTGGTTAACACTGTTTTCTGTTCAATTTTTTTTTTCCTCTCCAGCATGTAGTGACTTTTCTGAAGCTGACCCATTGGACGCTTCATCATTTAAAACCTCAAACCTTCATCATCAACATTATTACCATTAACGTTAGCATCATAGACATCTGACTGGATATAACAACCTGTTTTTTTTTAATTCTGAGGCTCAAATCCTCTTACATGCTCTTCAAATCAAGCCTAAATTACCTTGTCTTTTTTTCAATTGGAGCTATCCAGGAGCCTGGACGAAAGAGGAATTACAGAGACACTGATTTCTGATAATTCCTTTAAAGGTGGCTGTGAATAATGAGGTAATGAATTGTCCAAAATTGATGAGGCAGAAAAGGGTTTCCTTTCTCAGAGCTGTGCACAGATTCTTTAAGATGGTTGAGGCTGCTCTAGAATATAGAGTGAAGTCAGTGTAACTGTTCACTTAATGACTTTTGGGGGAAAAAAAGGAGAATTAGATTCCTTTAGCCAGGCTTGGTAAAGGATAGCTTCTCAAATGCTGTTTTTTGGAAATGTCTTCAAGGTGAGGAAGGTCAAGAAAAGGTCCAGTGCACATTGAGTTAACGGGGCTTGTGTATTGTGTGATTTGAGTCTAACGTCTTGCAGTTTTGTCAGAGGTGATATAATTACAGGAAAGACATCTTACAGGAAAGTCCATTTTCAGGAACTAAGTAACTTTAGACATGTTTCCACCAGGCTAATTTTAGTCCCTGGACCATAGCTCCAGACACCTTGGTCCAAAATAGGTACTTTTCTTCAGACCAGGACCTCTTGGGATGCAGTGTGTTATACTGAACATTGCTGAAAAACAAGGTTCACAGAATAACCTAACCAAGTTATCGTTTTAAAACCTGTCCTACATACACACACATACACAAAAAAATTTTTAAGGATGCTACGATGCTCTAAACACCTTTAACGATGCAGAGAAATGCGTACACACAGATGTGCTGAGAGACGGTTAGATCGCACCCTTTAGGATCCTGAAGCTTGGGGCCAGAAAAGTGCACAAAATATGTATCCTGGGCATGGAGTGTCTGAAGCTGATCCTACGTTTGCTCTGTTACTGTTTGTGAAAATATTAGGCATGTAAATGTTTTTTGCTGCATTTCGAGTGGCATCTGTTGGATCGAAAGCAACTCAGCATGGTACTGAACATTATTATAAAACAAATTACATATACATGATTATTATATATGGCATTATTATATAGCAAATGTAAGATGATTAAGTGATAGTGAAGCTTAAAATTGTCTTGTTCTATTAGCAGATCATTTTGGTTCTTTCTAGAATAAATGTTTGAGATAAGAAAAATTGTTTGCCAGTAGAACAAGACAATTTTATAACGATACTTTATGCAATAGAAATAGTATAGAAATATTACATGAATTTGCCCATGTTCAAGATATTCTTTACTTCCTTTTTTTTCAACGTTGTGTATTTCTGCACAGGACTGTTGACTAAAACCTCAATTTTTATTAAATAGACTAGATAATTATGCTAAAATAGACATTAATCGAGGAGTTAATCCATATGACGTAGCTAAAGAATTTTTTGCTAAAGAAGATTTTTGTCAAAAGACTAAAAATTCCAACATCTGCACTTGAATTCCACCTGAGTGGCTTTTTTCCCCCCTTTTGAAGTGTGTTATCGTTCACATCTTTTTCCACTCCTCACTCTCCATGATGAATAAAATATATTGATCTCACTACACCCTGCAATCAGTGCCAGTGATCCTCTACTCCACCCTAAACTCCTCCCTCTCTCTGTTTCCATCTCTCTCTCTCTCTCTCTCTCTCTCTCTCTTGCCATTTTCCTCCCTCTGCCCCATTCGCTCATGCTTGGATCAGTAGACTACATTATTCTGCACAGAGACAGAGTGCTCACACACACACACACACACACATGCACACATGCACGCACACACACACACACTGCTCCGCTCTACACTTCCTGCTCCTCGAGCGCACTCAGTGCGTCCGACTTGGTCTAAACACACACACAAACTGCACAGACTGCACACTGACTGCACACACCCCTACGTACTGCACACACCCCTCAACTCCTGAACACGGCTCAGAGTAGCACAGTAACAGGACGAGGGAAAGGAGGAGGAGGAGAAGAGGAGGAGGGGGAAGGAGGATGTTGCCAGCGGTAGCGTCCTGGCCACAGCTGCACTGAAGAGGGGACACGGGTTCTCCCCTCGTTCTCGTTCTCGCGCTCTCGTTGCGTTGCCTCGCTTGCTCCGGATTAACTTCACCATGGAGTCTCCAACCAAAGAGATCGAGGAGTTTGAGAGCACTTCGCTGAAGTACCTCCAACCAGACCAGATCGAGAAGATCTGGCTACGGCTCCGGGGACTGTGAGTACTTTTCAACAGGTCTTAGTGTGTGTGTGTGTGTGTGTGTTTGTCCTAGTGGATAAGACAAAAACGCTATCAGAGAACTGAAATTGCCCTGAACACTTTGGTTCTTTGCAGAAACCTACATCAGTGTTTCCCTAACAGAAAGAACCCCTTTTAGAAAGCTACCTGTAGAACCCTTAACCATATTGAAGAACCCCTGAAAGGCTCTTTTTTCTATTTACATCTAACAGGTCTATTTAATGCTTTCCTATGTAGATAACCATTAATGCTATACATGCTTCTTTGCCTAAAGGTTCTTAGAAAAAAGGGGATCTTCAGGAATACTGTGCGAGGCTAAGGTTCCTCAGGTTCCTACATCGAACCTTCAGTAATCGGGAAACACTCATTACTGGGCGTTCTACGTAGAACCTTCACGAGAAACAAACCAAACCAAACCAAGGAACATGATAAGATTATGGATTTAGCATTTAGCTTTCCTAATAGTATACAGATCTGAATATCAGAAATGGATTATGTACATTAACATAATGCAATGACACCATGAGGGACCACCAGACTCATGTAGGACAGTTCAATCTGGATATATAGTCGGAATTTTATCATAACCCTGGAATTTGTTTTCAGCCATTCTGCCTGCACACAGGAATTACCACAGGAATCCTTAACATCCTGAGATCAGCTCACAGTGAAACAAAATAACATCACGAACAGCTAGAAACCAGCAAATCTTTCAGTGACCCCCCCCTCAGCATCGTCCTGGGAGCGTCACTTCATTATCTCACCTCCAAAGCAAAACCTAATGGTGTAAAAAAAATCTAAATCTGGCTCCCTCACAACCATCGCACACACTTCCCAAAAGGCGAAAGGCGTTTTCTTCAGATTACTCGGTTTTATAAAAGCTTTTAGAGGTTTACTCTTAATAATGTGACTTTCCTAGGAGACGAGGACACACACCGTTCCTCACTTTTCCGAAGGCGTCTTCAGGAACAGGCTCTTATATAACACAATTCCGTCCGTTTTTTAAAGATGAAAAGAGCAGAGAGAAAGAGAGAGAGAGAGAGAGAGAGAGAGAGAGAGAGAGAGGGAAGGAGGAACACACTGTTCTCTCAGATCACAGCCATTCTTTTTAGATTATAGAAGTGAGTATAGAAGAAGAGATGTTACACATGGAGTCACTGTGGCTGAGAACAGCAGTCATTTCTGCTGAGGGTCAGAGATCTTTATCAGCGCTGGTGGTTCACTTGAGACGTGTTTGACGCACGACATTCTGTTATCTCTTTTTCTCTGTACTGTGTATTGACGATCATGTGAAATACCGTGTGTGAGTGTGAGTGTGAGTGAAGGAAATGTGTTTTTATTTCAAACCTTGGAAGGCACTCTGTTATAGGAAAATAATTAACGATGAACCGATACTTTTACCACCATGAAGTGTACCATCATGAAGTGTTTGAATGAATGAATCTTACACCTCAGCAGATTGCCAGCAATTTTTTTTATATGTAAATAGATAATGTCATAACTTACGTCAAATCTGTTTATAATTCATTTCCTGTTGTGGAACGCCCACAAAACGGTCATTCCCTCACAAGCCTCTCTTCTATTCTTTTTGTTTTTAAAATAAGACTAACAAGACAAAATTCGGCTTGTTTTGTTACGGAGGAAATGCGAAACGTAAACTTCTCCATCCTGATGACTTTCATGTGGCGGAAAAACCTAAAAGTTACAGCTTTTTAAAGCTCCTCCCACAAATACAAAAATAAACATCTGCTTATTGAAATATATACTAAGACATACAAACAATAAAAAAAGTTATTACTATAGAATATCGTAATTATTACTATAGAAATGATGATTTATTACAGTCAACGCATTAATATAAACCTGCGATTGAATTTCAGCTGTCAAAGCAACTGTCATAGAAAACGAATCAACACTTTCTGACCAATCACAACTGAGAACTCAAGAGCGCTGTGGTGTAAAGACTTTATTACTGTCAGCTACTTTCAGTCTCGTAGCTCCAGTGCACCAAATGACGAAGCAAAATCTGCCTCGTGTCAGTTTGATTTTCAGAATGTAAGCGTGTATAATCGCGACCAGATAGTCATCAGATCAGAAGTCATGTGATCTGAAGTAATTTTCTTCCACTATTCAATATTTGCTTTAAAGTAAAGAAAAATTGTTGTTGATATTCCAAATTATTAGGGATCCGACATTTGAATATCATCGTGTCCAAGCAGATCAGCGTCATAGTGCAATTCAAATAGCGCTTTTACGTTCCTAATCTCAGTAATGCACTGGGCTGAAATCACAGAAATGACATGTGAATGAAGAGCGCAGTGTTCCCCATGTGCGTCAACTAAATGCTCTGCTCTTATTGTATTTTTAATGGGCTTATGGGAAGTGTGTTTAGAGGCACCCTACTACTCAGCTTGATCGAATGCTGCAGCAGTGCAATGCCAGAAAAGCTTAACCAGGCATTACGGATTGCTAGTAGAAAATGTAAGTAAAGCCACTCATTGATTTAGAAAATCTTCTGTACCGCTTATCCTACACAGGGCCTCGGGGTAGCCTGGGGCCTGTCCCCAGACTGGGTGCCAAACCATCACAGGGCACAGTCACACACACACACACACACACACACACACACATTTACACACTATGAACACTTTGGAAATGCTAATCAGCCTACATCACATGTCTTTGAACTGGGGGGAAAAACACCTGAAGCACAGGGAGAACATGCAAGTGCTGTGCACAAAAGGGTGGAAGGGGGATTTGAACCCCCAACTTATCACATCAGTATGGCAATTAGAAAATCTCAAACATTTATTGATCAGTTTGGTTCAGTAATAAAGAAGCTATAAAACAACTTACAATCTAGCAAAGGTGGTCAACCAGCTTGATTTGTGTTTTGGAAATTGTTAGCTGGTCAGAGCAAGCTGAATTATTTCAGTGATGGACCTTACTACCTAGGGGACTGGATTATACCTAGTAATGGTTAGCTTAATAGTAGCTTTCTACTGCTGGGAATGACTTGATATAATACTTAGGCTAATATTAATTAGCGTAGTGAAAATGGCTAGCTACCGATTCGGAAGGAAACAATCTGAATTGATTAAAAATAATTGTTTGTAAACTGAATGTTTACAAAGCCCCTTAGCTTCCTGTCTGACAGATAACCTCGTGTGTATTTGACAGATTCTAGAAAAGCTGTAACGTTGCAAAATTGCGTTCCTGTAATGTTCCTAAAGTGTTGCTAATGCAGCATTCAGATGTGGTTGTGTTTAGCATGTTTAGCAAGTTGTGATGTAAAATTGTTTTTCAGTATGGTAGAATTCATGGAAGTTTAGTTAGCAGTCAATGCTAAATGTACTTACAGTGTAATTTTAGTAATAGCTTCTTTTTATAGTAATTTTTTCAATACATCTGAGAGAAATGTTCATATTTCTGACACATTTGTCTCATTTCCACCATCATTCTGCCTTTGCATAGCTGCTAAAAGACATAACAGCTGTGTACTAGCTAGCTAGCTATAACATCAGCCTCAGTCACTAGCTCATTTATGCTTCTATGTTTTCCAGTTTCCTCACAGCAGTGCTTCAACAACTTAAGCCACTTCAGCTGTGAATGTATCATGTGTTCATCTTTGCATGTCAACGCATAGCCCTTTCAGCTAAAAATCCAGCCACTGTGTTCAGAAACGTTTTGCTAACTTAAAATCGCTAGCTGTGATTAGCATCAGAGTGGTGTTTCTGTTTAATTATATGTTCGCGATTATGTGGAATATACAAACTTGCTTTTGCATACACAATGTAATGAGTAGATTCAACAGAAATGGGCGTTAAATTAATTCAGTATGTTTCTGTGTTGCTACAGGAGGAAATATAAGAAGACATCACAGAGGTAAGGCAGCCTGGAGTGTCCGAGGCCTGAAAAACAGGGATTTCCTCTTGCCTGCTGGAATTTATTTATTTATTTATTTATTTATTATTTTGAGCAATGTGTGACTCAACTGTTCAATTGCGTCTGTGCAGTGATCATGAAATAAACACAAATTGTTTTGACCATTACATTTCCCTCTGGCTTAAAAGGATGATGCAATTTCGTTATTGACATGATAATTATTGACACCAAATTAGCTTAGTGAGATGCTTTATGAGACTCTCGACAAAAAAACCCTTGTGATTTCAGTGTGTGTATTCATTGTGTTTTGATATTTTAATACAACGGCATGTTGAAGTTGCTCTGGAGTGTAAGACACACCCCCCATATACTGTCTGTTTAGAAAAAAAAGTGTAGAATACGCCAGTAATAGGGACGGCTACTGTAACAACAGGAACAAACTTACAAACTACTGTAACTGCAGGAGTAGCACTACCATCATAACACTAACAAATGGACAAACCAATGTACCTGTACGAGTAGTAAGGCTGCCATGACAACAGTAACAAGTGTGTTACTTCATGAGTAGTATGTCTACCGTAATAACAGTATCAGATAGACAATTGGCTATTGTGAAAACAGTAACAAATACACAAACTTCCATAAGTAGCAGGAGTATCACGACTACCCTGAAACCAGTAACAAATGGGCAACTACTAATACTTCATTTATAGTATGTTTACCATAATACCAGGATCAATTAGACAGACTAACATTACTGCTGGAGTAGCACAGCTAGCATAATAACAGTGACAAATGGGCAAACTACCATTACTGCTGGAGTAGCGCAGCTAGCATAATAACAGTGACAAATGGGCAAACTACCATTACTGCAGGAGTAGCACAGCTAGCATAATAACAGTGACAAATGGGCAAACTACCGTTACTGCAGGTGTAGCACAGCTAGCATAATAACAGTGACAAATGGGCAAACTCCCATTACTGCTGGAGTAGCACAGCTAGCATAATAACAGTGACAAATGGGCAAACTACCATTACTGCAGGAGTAGCACTACCGTAATACCACTAACAAATGGACAGCCCAACATAACTGTAGAAGTAGTGCAGCACCTGTAATGATAGTAACCCCTTGAGTAGCACATCTACTGTAATAATGATAACAAATGGACAAACTAATGTTAGTGCAGGAGAAGCACAGCTACTGTAAAACACCCTAACTTTTGGGTAACTACCGTAACTCCTGGAGTAGCACACCTACCGTAGGAACAGTAACAAATGGACAAACTAACTTTACTACTGGGGGAGCAAAGCTACTGTAAAAATAAAAACGAAACAAAAGAGTAGCGTGCTTATAAAACCAACTCTAATAAATATAAATATTGTAATTGGACCAATATGTGAATGTGTAATTTGTTTTTGTATGTATATGTTGTATATGTCACAGCTCCTACATAGTTTTGTCTCATATACAGTTTGTGAACAGATGATTTCTTTTTATTCATTGTAGTGTCCCCTCCTGCCTTTGACATGAACTCAGTGACCCCCTTTCACCTGCTTCTCTGAAGATAAAAGCAAGGCTTGTGCTTTTGTTCATGTGCTTCTGATGGGAAACTAAATGGATCTGCACTTAGATTTGTGTTGTTGTGCGACCCCGCTATGAGCATGCCAAGATGGGCACCAAATGGTTTCCCCATGCACTTGATGTACATGAGGGGTTTCATGCAATGCCACTGTATCTGTATCTGATTAGTGCTACAAATATTCCTGTCTGAATTTGTATTCGGATTCAAACCCAAAGTGGGCGTGGTCTACTTCATAATTGGTTTCAACTGGAGAGTTTGTACCTGGCCGCTATATTTTTTTTTTAACGAATTTACCTGGTTCCCAAAATGCTGTATAAACAAGCTACTAGCCTAATGTAAACCACCGCAACCCTGACTACGCAAAAAAATAAGGGCCGCCGCACGTTCATGTTAATGTACGTGGTCTGTTAATGGACGTGTCTGACTGCTCGGTCACTACACGAAAGTCGAAACCTCCTTCTCACGTGAATATTTTATTTTTCTTTTATTGCCTGCAGGACCCCATTGACAATAAACACCTGTCTCAACCAGATGCCTTGTCAACCCTTTTTTTAAAGAAACAAACATACTTGTGCACCTCTTTTTCTGTATCTGTATTTGTATTCATATAGAGGGCATTATTTCTTCAATCTGAATCATGTATTCATATTCGGTTACATCTGTAACGCAACTCTCATCAACTCTTTTGTTGTAATGTTGCACAACAGATTAGACGTATCAGGTTCAGTGGTAGAGAAGGGATTCTAATCGCAGCCCATATGTTCCCTATGTGTCATGTTGTTTTAAAGGGACATCTGTTGGGAACAAATATGTGGTGGCTGTTGCCAAGAGCTTCACTATTGTTGACAGGGAGGAGAAAGAGAGAGAGAGAGAGAGAGAGAGAGAGAGAGAATCAGTGAAAGAGGTAGTGAAAAAGATTGTGTGAAAGACAGCAGTGAGAGAGAGGGAGAAAGGAAGAGGGGAGGGACTGGGCTAATATTAGAGAACAGGAGTGGGTTTAATTGGTTGGGCTGCAGGGGGCGGGCTCAGTGGAGAGTTCCCTCCGCTGACTTCCTGTGCTGCTCGCCTCTGATTGACAGCTCAATGGGGCTGTGGGTAATTATGGCAGGCTAATTGGCTGCAGAGAATTCAGGGACTGTGTTATTACTGACATGATGCAACAAGACAAACACAGTATGTGTGTGTGAGTAGACACGTGCGTAGAAGTATGGGGAGAGGGAAGATGACTGTGAGGTTGGCATCGACTGGAAATCAATGAAATGTGAT
The DNA here is from genome assembly GCA_037577455.1 of Pangasius macronema. Classification (NCBI taxonomy): domain Eukaryota; kingdom Metazoa; phylum Chordata; class Actinopteri; order Siluriformes; family Pangasiidae; genus Pangasius; species Pangasius macronema. The sequence continues at coordinate 15,675,199 of CM074965.1, read as the reverse complement.
CTACAATGAAACAAATGAAATCAAATTCGGAATCCCAGCTGTTGTCTGATTCTTTCTATTTCATTTACTAAAAGACCAAAGAACATTCTGGCGTAATCTCTCGGGCCATTTCCTGACACGGCTGCCAGCTGCAGAACAGAGTTATAACTTTCAGTTCCCTATAACTCCTTGGTAGTTACGCTTATTTGATATAACTGATATTAGAGCAAAAAATATTTCATGGACACACTTCTCCCAATGTTTGGCCACTTTTATAAGCATCTACATAGTTGAAGGAAGGTTACGGATGTGACGTAGCATTCATATTAACATGGATAGCGTCTCACTGCCTGCGCAATCTAAGCATTGTTTGCATATCTAGTCATGTGACCCTCAGGAACATTGACCCACAAAGTTGAATATAGACTGAAGTCCCATTATAAATGTGATAGGATCAGAATTTTAAAGGAAAGTTTTTTTTTTTGTTTTTGCTAATTCCTAGCCACTAGCTAGCTTTCCTGACTTGTTAGGGAGAGGTCTATAATGTACATACTCTGAGACATGTGAAACTAGTCACCATCTTTTCAAACAGCTGATCATGCTGCATTGTAGGGCAGCCTAACACACTCAGAGGAAAGTGATATCTACCCTCTTCCGCATACATGATCTGACAGATGTCTGTGATTAGTTAGTGTTGTTCTGATTGACAGAGAGAGCATGTCCCTCCCATCCAGAAAGCCAGGTCAGTTTTGCTTTCTTGGACTCCTGGCCATGGCTGGATGGCTTGTGATTTCCACATCATTAAATTAACTATAAGTTGACAAAAAAAGTGTGAAAAAGTATGTTCTTTAACAACTACGAAATTGGTAAAGTTGGGCAAATTTTTTGAGGTATAAAATGAACGAAACAGTTCAGGACATGCTGTCACAGGAAAGTAAAGCACTATTATGGATGAAGTTATTGTGCTCTGGAATTACTTTCAGACTTGTAACTATGGACTTTTGTACTGAATCAAAGTCACGGCTCGGGTTGGTCTGTCCCAAGGTAAAACTAATCCAGCTTCACTAGGGCTTTATAGTTTGGGAAATACGGTATTCAGTAATTTGAAAAGAGGCTGTGTTAGGCTTGGGGGCATGCAGTAATCATCCTTCCTGAATCTTGAGTTTGATGAGGCGAGACCTGCAAAAGTAGAAACTCTCTACTGCTAAATTGAGTGAAAAATGTTTTTTTTTTCCTCACAGCTGTCGGCGGTAGCTATAAGCGGTCCATTAACGTGTCCAAATAAGAGCCTGTACATCGTTCAGGTGCAGGACAAGCTGTCCACCTGCAAACACACCTGGACGTCTTTCCCCTCTTGAATAAACACCGCTCTGGAGATTATACGAGCTTGTGCAGCGTCGAGTGCACGACATTGTGCTAATGGAGACGGGTGCTTCTCGCAGCTGCATGTAAATCATACAAGCAGTCAAGGGTTAGGTATATTACACACACTCGCACACGTGTATACACTTAACATAATCAAGTGATGCTCTCCTTGTTCATTGATGCTAAGAGGGCTAATTGAAGGCAGGACAATAAGTAAACGGGAACAAAAGAGATAAAGAGAGGCTGGCAAGTGCAACACAATTGAAGAGAAACAAACTGTACTCGTAGGATTTAATCAGTCTGCGAGATTTCACGTGAAGTACATTAATAGCAGAAAGCAGAGCCAGAAGTAACCCAAGCCAGGGAAAACATTGCACTGATTAGGCAGTGTAAAAAGACAGAGTGAGTTAAGTATTGGCGTCTGAGGTGTTCTGCTGTCGCAAACTAATCCCAAGTGCACTCACTGACGCAGATTGCTGTGGAATTTGGGGCCTCGGCCATGCCAAAGGTTTTGGGAGGTAAACGCAAACATGCAGCTGCTTTTCTCTTCTTTCCATGAACCACAGAAGGAGAATCGTTAGTCAGCTGTCGAAGTGTGTCTAAAACTGACTCTAGGCACAGTTTTCAATCCCAACCTCGCCAGAGTTAATTGTCAGCGAAAGGAAGTCTTGATTACTCGGTGTGAACCACAATACTCCTCATTCAGCTTTGCCACAAAGTGTTTCCACACAGTGCAGTCAGCAGGGGTAATTACTCCACTTTAACACATCCAGACTAACATAAAAAAAAACACTTATGTAATGTTGAATGTTAGTCCTTGTCTTACTTGCATAGCTGTAACCAAACGGCATAACACATAAAGCAAACTTTATGCTGGTGTTTGCTTATGTTGCTTAATATCTGTTTTTGTAAGGACATTTACACCACAGCGCTGATATATCCCCGATTCTCATTGGTTGAGACTGTCGAGATGTTGAGAGTTGTGCACGCAGCAATGCTAATACATTTTCATTTCTGTAGTAACACTTCTATGTTAGATGCTACGCAAAAACATTTTTAAAAAGGTGTGTAATCATTGATATGGATATGAAGTGTTCTGCATAAGACGTGTATTCAGTATTTTTGTAAGGAGTCTCCAGTGTCAGTGATTTGTACCAGTCAGAGATAAAGCTGTAGTGTTAAGTGTTCCACCATGGGAACGTCTTCAGGACAGAGGACTTTGAAGTTTCTGGATTTTTTTGTCTTTTATTTCCTAATACTGCCTGTACACTAGACTGATTTTTGGCTGGTTTTGAAGGACCATTAGCCTGCTTTCATCAGGCAGTTTTTTTTTTTTTTTTTGCAGATGAACATTGATGTTTGAATTAATATTTTTATTGGAAAAAATGATCACTGCCCACAAACCACAATGCATATCATTGCCAAAATGTTCTTGTAAAAGCCTGCATGTGCATGCTGCCAAAAGCAATTGTAGATGAGTACAGTGGAAAAGTTTTGCTCTGGCCGTTTGCACCTCTTTGCTAAAACGCACACATGCACATTTTCTCTGTGTGATCTTTTGTCCCTTTCCAGAGTTACAGATTACACACACACACACACGCACACACACACACACGCACACACACTTCCCCTTTCTCCCTCTGAACCTGATAATTAGCAAGGGTAATTGCCCAGTTCAAATGAACCCCTCATCCAGCCTTAATTACATTCCTCTTCTATCCGACACTCCTGTCCTCTCTCCTGCTCTTCGCCTTCCCAGTAAGCCAGGTGTTCCCAGCTGTTTTCTGGGTGCAGGTGTGTGAACACCTCCTCGTCGATGCCGCATGCCTCTGATTAGCTGCTAATTCCTGCTGTCATGACTGTGAGAGATATTTCACTCAGAAAGGTCGGAAGGATTCAAAGAAGTGTGCTTGATGTGGCAGCTCCATGTAACACTATACAGTGATTTCCAGCTTTGGTCACCTTTATGAATATACTGAATTAATATAAATGGTGTCGCTACATGAAATAGAACCAGTGTACCACAACTAAACAAGTTATCAAGACCGAGCAAGGCAACTCACAGGTTTTTAGTATTGTACATGTTGTAATGAATGATCATTTCTGTAGACACTGCTAATTCACAAGGACGCTCCATGGAATCAAAGATTAACAGTCAATGGATCATTGTTGATATGATACCTGGTTATCAGGCCATGTCACACTACCCTATCATTGATTATTTTCCAGTAACAGCATGCCTTGTTGTGTTTTATTCTTTACATGTTAGCCATCAATGGTCAATAATGCAATAACATTTATGCTAAAAAGGGGCATTAGGGGCTAGTAAAAGTCACCATTTACTAGAAACGTCAGCAAAATCTTACATATTCAACTGACAAAACCAGTTACCCAATAAAATAAGCTAGCCTAGCTTGATTAATTAAACCTCACAAGATTAAAAGCATGCTAGCTAACATCTGCACAGAATATTGCCTAGATAGCTCGGCTAACTAGCAAGCTTAGCTAAAAATCTTTTTTGAGTAACACTAGACAAAAACACTACAGTGTACCAACTTAGTGTAAACTGTAAAATTATTCTTCTGAAATGATTATTATGAAATGTCCCATCATAACACAATGCTTAACACAGTGCAGAAAACTGCTAATGTAACTTAGTAAGCTAGCTAACATAGCTAGTGGTTGTTTATGTACTGCTAGACAAAACAAGCTCAGTACATTTGTAACTCTTAAAGCAATTACATAAAACTTTTACAAATATCGGCGCTGTTCGAGGAAATATAATTGTGTTTATTTTGGGGGAATATTTTTAAAGGAATATTTTACCCAGAGAAATGCTAGCAATGGTTAACAACAAATGAACCCTTTTAGCAAAAGTGGCAGCTGGATCTCATCTATACAAATCTAATCAGCTTCACTTGTTCCTTTTTTGTTTTGGCATTTGGATTTTCATTAGTCTTCATTTCCAGACAATTCCCTTCAGCATTATAAATAGAGTTTATGTGATAAGGTCTCGAAAAACAGATGCAGCCAATTAGGACCCATCCTTGTTTGATTATTTCCGATCGAGATTTTTTTATTTATTTTTTATTACCAATATCTCTGCTGAAAAAAACAACAGCTTGGGCCAGTAGCTCATCACCAGCCTCAGATGGTCAGTTATCATGGTTTTATTGGGGTTTTGGACACTTCCAGGGCGGTTTGGCTTGCTTGTCAGATTTAATGGTTAATGGGCATTATTTTTGGTGTGCCTGTTATTCGTCACTAGAAATAGTGTTCCGACATATATTCTCGTTAAACTAGATTTTACCAATAAAAGAGTAGGTAATCTTTCAAATGGTGAACATATTCTTGTATATAAAGTATAGATTTGTCATTTTCCTTCTGTAAGCCAGGCATGGAAGAAAAACACTCCTTGCAGTGATGCTCTGGTGATTATTGACACAAATCAATCTGTAATGTAATCATAACCCCTCACTCCAAAGTGCTCTTTGTGCAGCTGGCAGTAGCTCAGCACTTGGATTTACACCAGCCATCCGTCTCTCGTTCCATCACAGCCAGCCCTCCATCCTCTTGGCATCAGTCGGCTGTGTCTCCTGAGGTTTATGAAGCAAAAAAAATGGACATTCGTACAGGTTTAGCAAGGCATATCTGACCACGACCAATCCGTCAGACCCTAGATGTGTCTCATTTAGAGCTATGCCACGGTACAGCCTGAATGGATTTGATTATTACACTCCAAATATCATCTCATATTCCGTTTTATTTAGGTGAATCACATGAGATTAGTTGGAGGAGTTTGCATAAATAATGCAGATAAAGATCCATTCCAATCACAAATGATCTTCTTATAAAAAGGGCCCTGATTAGAGCCATTTTGTTTCATTTTCATTTCATATTCCCTTTCATTAGCTGCCTGGCTGGAAATAATATTTCTGACAGGGATCTGCAGATCTTTGTAATCTCCTTCAGCTCCCTTATGTGGTGTGTGCTTGCTTGTTAGCCAAAAGACACCTCAAGCATGAAATCACTTGTTTTCAAGAATGTTATGTTACTAGCTTTGGGGACCTAAAAATATTCTGTTTTCCTCTACCACAACAGTAGGCATCACTTTGTTGCACTCCTTAGCTGTAAGATTCTTCTTTTGCGCTGTGTAGCTGTTGACTGGCAGTGAACACAGTATCCACTAGCTATCCAGGTATCTTGCTAATGTTAGAAGCTGCTACCACACCTGCATGACAATAAATAACTAATATGTTAACATATAGTGCAGCTGATTAGCCAGAGAACCTACAAGCTAATCTTCATGATTATAGCTATCAAAGATCCTATTTTGCCGTTTATTAGCCGGAGAACCTACAAGCTAATCTTCATGAATACAGCTAACTAATAATGTATTGCATAGTTTATAAACCTCAATAAAAGTACTACTACTAAATGAAGGATTGTATGACATTCGAAATAATAGACCTCTTAGATGTTCGATTGAATAGATCCTGCTATCTCCTGGCAGTTGTAGCAGTGTAGCTACTGTGTAGCTAGAAAGCTACAAGTAGCTAGAAAAGACAAAGTGCTATGGGATTTTGTTTTGATTTTCTAAGTAAGTGATGTTTGTTTTGATTTTCATTAAGTGCTTCAGACCTTGTTACAATGCTTCTAAAAATGAAAAACTAATTCCTAATTACTGCATTGCTAAAAACCAGTTAATCATATTTAATTGAGTTCTAGTGGAAATTTTGCATCAGATGAGAACTACTGTCCAAAAAATGTCAAGGATTGAGCATTAGGTGTTGTGATAATGGTTTGGAGTGAGCATTGTGAAGCACAGCTTTATGTATTTGTGTGTTTGGAAGTGCTGGAAAGTGGCCCATAGGGACCCGGCCATTGTGAAGGTCAAAGTAAAGAGCTTATATGAGAACTGCTCAGTTTTGCTAGTGGAGAGGTTATGCTAAATTCATGACCACGTTGAAACCTGAAAGCATGAAAAATCCAGCTGATGTCATTTCAACATGGTGCCCACAGTGCAAAGCAATAGTAATATTGCATGTTTTATGCCTTGAAAGCAGATATATTATGCTTGTGTTCTGGTTTTCTGTTCTATTTGTGGTTTGTTATCCTGTTGTATTCACCTGTTATGTGTTACTTCTTCATTAATTTGTCTGTAGTCTATAAATTTTGGGCATATTTGCATCTTTATTTCCACATCTTGTTTTTGTGGTCCTGTTTACTTCCTGGTTTTGAAATTTGGCTGTTTTTGTTGTTTATTGATTATAGATTACCTTCTGTTGATTCCACATACCTATGTTTTGACCCTCACTGTGGACACTGACATTATCCAAAGGAAATACTCAAGTGAAGAACTAACCAAACAACATCCCTGGGCACTTGATGTTATTTGAGAGCTTTTTGCATCCTCACAGAAGCTACACAAGAGCTACATTGCTTCCTGTGAGCATCCATTTTAGTCTGAGGTGGAAAACAAGAAGTTCTCAGTTGCAAGTTGTCAAGAATGCAGCATTAGCTCCTAATCTACAGAACCCGATCCAGGAAATCGATATTAGAGCCAGGTGCGTTGGAAATACACTCTACAGCATGGTAGCTCTCAGGAGCATATCTGGCTTTGTCACAAAACCCTCCTGTTATCTTCCAGTTTTCCTCACTCCTACTGGGATGCTTTTCAATGCCAGGCAAGTGATGAATGGACTTTCCGAGGAAGAACTGTCTCGCCAAGTTACTTTATAAGAACAAACTTGCACAGAAAGAGGAGAAGAATTTGAGATGTATATCTGTATATACATCTGTATATCTGTCTTTAGTGCTAACAGCTTCCAGCTTCATAAACCATAACATGGGTAGAAAAGTGGAGGGAGGTTCTAACTAGCTAACGTTGACTGATTCAAATGAAATGAACGAGCTTCCATATTAGCTGTTCCAAGATGTTTTTCAGTCTCTTCAGCCAGTTTGTTTTATGTCTTGCAAACTATCTATCTAACTATCTGTCTGTCATTAGTTTCAGATTCTTTCAGTGTGTGCAATAGATCTCAGCTTGATGTTACAGCTCTGTTCTAACTGCCTTTCTACCTGTANATCTATCTATCTATCTATCTATCTATCTATCTATCTATCTATCTATCTATCTATCTATCTATCTATGTCTGTCTGTCCATTTGTCTGTCTGTCCATTTGTCTGTCTCCCTGTCTATCTATCTCAGCTTAAAAAGACAGCTCTGTTTAAGTGTTTATCTATCTGTCTATCTGTCTGTCTCTCTGTCTCTATCTATCTATCTATCTATCTATCTATCTATCTATCTATCTATCTATCTGTCAATAGGTTCAAGTTTCTTCAGTGTGAGCAGTGCAACAGAGGTCTCAGCTTGATGTTATAGCTCTGTTTTATCTATCTATCTGTCTGTCTGTCTATCTATCTGTCTGTCTGATTGTATATTTTATGTATACATGAGGACAACTAATCGTCACTTACCCAAACACTTTCTCTGCACCCACATTCTCTGCACACATACACACACAGAGTCCCAACCTGGACACAGTAGTTGAGTGACTTGTGGTAATCAGAGTGTGGTCTGATGTGTGTCACGGACTCCCAGGAAATAATCTAGCTGGCACAATAGGGTATTGTGTGAGTGCAGCTGCATCGCCTAGAGCAATTAAAAAGCCCAGAAGCTGTGTCTCTGAGTGTGTGTATGTGTGTGGGTGTTTGTGTGTGTTTGTGTCTGTGTGTCCACTGGTCTGATTAAGGTGGCTTCAGATGGTTTCATTTTGTGGTGTGATATGCAGATTTGGTGACCTTTTAAAAACTTGAAATAGCTTTTGTTGGCTTGGAGAGAGCGGCTGCGACAAACTGACCTTTTCTACTGCAGTTAACCACAGGAACTTGGCGCCAGGTGCTTAAATTATTGACCTCAGAGGAATTTCCTCTTTGTGTTTTAGGGGGTCTTCTCAATGCTATTGTACAAACAAACTCTACTCAAGAAAACATATAAGAACTGCATGGAATAGAAATTGCGTGAAAAAGTGACCTGAAAAGAGGGGGATGGGGAGGGACAGAATCATGGCAGACATGACACACATGAAGCAACATTTCCTCTAATGGCATCTTTTCTCTCTCTATCTCTATATTCTCTCCCCCCACATCCATCAGGATTCCTCAGTTATAATGGAGGAGAGATACGAAAGTATGTAGATGTGTTGAAAGGTAGACAGGGGTAAGAAGGGACCTCAGCTGAAGAGTAATGGTAACAAAGAGGGACTCCACTGAACAGAGGTCATGTGAAGAGACAATGGTTCAATGCGTCAACGTCTAACTAGCAAGTTAGCTTTAGTGATTAGCGAGTTAGTCCATTTATGTTTGCTAGTGAACAGTGTCTGGCAGTCTACAGACAAAACTAAGAACACAAAGTGTTAGCTAGTTACAAGATCGTTAGTCCCTTTATATTTTCTAGTGAACAATTTCTGGCAATCTGCAGACAAAAATAAGAAAATAGATACGACTGTTAGCAAGCCACAAGTCTGTTGGCTAGCTACAAGCCTGTTAGCTACCTACAAGACTGTTAGATAGCTACAAGCCTGTTAGCTACCTACAAGACTGTTAGATAGCTACAAGACGTACTTCTCACTTACGATTATAAGCGAACTTGGTCAGAGTGACAGTTTTCTTTCCCATTTTGTTTAAACCTTACTGGTCTGGTCTTGTAAACAAAACTGCTTCTTTCTTATTGGAACACAATGATGGATGGCAAGATTCAGGTCATTAAGCTGGCTATTAATGGGGTTAAGTCACATCTAATTGGACTTTAAAGGCATTCAAACTGTGAGGAAAACAGGATTACAGAAGGAAACATGGAAGTGCACTGAAGACCAGCCACCTAGCAAACAGCAGTAATGATCTGTAAACTTAGTTATTAGCGCTATTTTTTCTCTCTTCTTGTTTTTTCCCTTTTTGCTTCTTTTTCTCTTTTTTTTTTATCACCCCTCTCCATGCCCCATGTTGCTAATTAGTGCTTGTGCAAGTGTAAAGGAAATCAATTAATGACCGATGAAATAAAGTTGAAATAAAATGGAGCCCAGCAGAGGGAGAGCAGGAGGCAGAGACATGGCAAATGTCACCATGTTGTTTTGCTACATAATTAGTGAGTTAATGGAAACCTTAATGAACATGACAGCGTCCTTCTCAACATTGGAATGGAGACTCCGTGAGGGGGCAGAGTGGTGGTTGATCGAACAGGAGAGGCACGGCGTGGCACCTATTAATGAATGATTACAGCTTATGAAAAATGCAGCGCAAACTTATTCAGATCAATGCCTTCATATGTAGGCAACTTTTGTGTTCATGTAAAATGAGTCATTCAAGTGTGTTGCTGCTGCTGCTGTGGCTAATTATACGTAATTATTATTGATTACATTTGATGTGGCATGACCAGCTGTTCTCGACTGGAAAAGTCATTTCAGTTCTAGCACCCAAATGCTGCTGCGCTGGAGTCAATAATCAGTCCCATCAGAAGGCTTGTGACCCAAATGCAGAGGTTGCCAAACTTCAAGGTAATTAACAAACCTTCGACGGTGGTTTTACTTTGTGGTTTTACTGGTGTAGTGGTTTCTTGACTGATCAGGATTCGAGGGTGCATAAAATCATGCAACTACAGGTCAAGAGCTTTCAGTTAATGTTCAAATCAAACAAAAAAATGTGCTCAGAGGATAGCCAGACTGGTTCGAGGTGGCAGTAACTCAAATCTTCTTCTTCTTCTTTCGGCTTTTCCCTTCAGGGGTCACCACAGCTAATCATCACTCTCCACCTATCCCTATCTTCTGCATCCTCAACACTTGCACCCACTAGCTTCATCTCCTC
>CM074965.1:15643213-15654171 GCA_037577455.1 Pangasius macronema | reverse complement strand
AATAAATGAGGAGATGAAGCTAGTGGGTGCAAGTGTTGAGGATGCAGAAGATAGGGATAGGTGGAGAGCGATGATTCTGATTGGTAGCCTGGCCAACCAAAAAAAAAAAAAAAGTCACAATCTTTGTAACAAGCGATTAGAAAGTTTAAATGAAAATACTTTATTCTTTCCACCTCTGGTAAAGATTCATCTATGCACTTCTTCATAGTCAATTTGTTCTTTCAGTAAGTCTGGCCACTTGAAGCACTCTGAAGTTCCATGACACCTTATAAACCTTTCTTCATGTTTTAAAAAAACTTTTCTGAAACAAGGTCATGGTCCAAGCAACGATATTTTTTAGAGACTGCATTCATTGGGGAGCTTGGCCTTAAATCAGCCGGTCATTCATCACAGGGACGTTCTGTAAGTGATGTATTTGGGTGCCAGTTCCCTCGTTATATTTGCTCTCTGTCTCTCTGTCTGCACTGGAGCTGGGGAAATATTACAAATGACTGAACCGGGATGCTACAAGGAGTGAGAAATGTATGCACCGCTGCTTTTTATAGGTGTGTTAGAGCAATTTCACACTTATTACTCTGTTTGCCAAGTCTGAAGCAGTGTGAAATTGATACTTTGGGTTTGTTTGCTATTTGGCAGTTAAATAAAGCCACAAAAAAAGGTTCGTTAAGGGGTGTGTGTAAAGCTGAAAAGATTCATTCTTTGATAAAGAACAAAGATAAAGATTAAATAAAGATATTCGAGTTCAGCATGTGACATCAAGGATGCTTTTAAAGGAGTTAATTATATAACAACGCCTACCCAGGTCACTGTTTTGAGGAGGTAAATATACATCACACATCACAGTTAGCTGGCTAGCTTATCGGTAACAGAAGGCGAAACATGGAGGCGCCCGTGCTCTTTTCCCACTTTGGAGCTCGAATGCGAATTACATTCCGTCTTCCCAATTCCGAAGTAATTCGAACGCAGCAGAAAAACAAACCTTAGCCAGATCTACATAAATGAATAGATTAGATAGATGAATTATACAAATGACTACTTTAAAAGATTTGTGTATTTTATTGAGTGTTTATTTTCTCTTTCGGTTCATCAGACCCAATATCCAGAGCACCTCACGTTTCTTACTTTGCGCCTCGCAGCTCAGTTCAGCAGCTCACATCTACGGAAAAATGCTTCAACCCGAAATACACGGTGGCTTTGATCCACTTCCTAGAGTTGAGCCGACTCAGATTCGAACTGCTTTCTCACTGGAAACCGAGTTCACCTCACTCAAATGCTGTTGGTTCTCACCTGAGTGTGATTTCTGTGTTCGTACCTGCCTAAAGAACTGCACCTAGGTGGAAAACACAGCAAGGTTGTCCTCAAATGGACTAAACACTATACCTTATATGTGAACGTACCCCTAATGCCACACGAAAGTGCAGTGGTTTTGCTGCATTCATGTAAAAAAAATGTTTTAGAATGGACGTCACTTGTACGTCACTTCCGACTCACAACAACTCAGTATTTTATATTGTCGGTTAGTACAACCTGTATGCAAATACAGCCTGTACGACACTGATTTACCAGGAGAAAGTTTTTCGTTCCTCTGTCCTGAAAATTCCAGCTAAGAGAAAAGAAAAGTGCACGTAAATACTGTATATAACCCTGTTTTTGGTTACCATTGGACAAGAAAAGCTCGCACATGCAAAGCCAGAGAGAATAGAATGATGAAAAAAGCTTCTATGACTAAAAATGCTAAAACAATACTGACAGGAAGTGATGAATGAGCATGTAAAATTGACCAAAATATTGTACTCCCAGTTCAGCTAGAGGCGTGAAATTGTTTGGAAGTTTACAGCACGGGTTTTAATGATGATCTGCGCCAAATGAAGAAATCCCAGGATTAACATAATCATAGTGATAGCTGTAGTGACACGGGGTGGAGGGTTTGGCAACCTCACTTTCCCTGGCATTAGATACAGTATTACAGTTGCCTGGCTAATTATCATGGGCATGGATTTTCACCTCTCTCTCTCTCTCTCTCTCTCTCTCTCTCTCTCTCTCTCTCGCTCTCTCTCTCTCTGTTTTTTGGTAACTCTTTTGGTTAGGCGGTTGGTGGACACGGAGGATGAGCTCAGCGATATCCAGTCGGACTCGGTGCCATCAGAGGTGCGTGATTGGCTGGCCTCCACCTTCACACGTCAGATGGGGCTGATGCTGAGACGGACAGAGGAGAAGCCGCGATTCCGCAGCATCGTACACGCTGTGCAGGCTGGGATATTCGTGGAGAGGTGAGGTCAAGGTCATGACCAACAGAATTTAAGAAGACCAAAATTTCCCTATTCAAGTTCAATTTAAATTTAAAAAAAAAAACAACTTCTACTGGATTTGTCGTTTTACTGAGAAACCGTAAAGCCCTCTGTCTTTAAATTTAAAGTTTTACCTGTGACTGTTACAAAGCACTGACACTGGAGACTCCTTCCAAACACACTACTGAGTGGCGTTTATGTCTTCGTGCTGTCCGTCCTTCCGTGCGTCCATCCGAGACTCTCGTTAGCGCGATATCTCGAGAACGAGGGGTTGAATGTTTGTGGGATTTATATGGAATTATCACTGAAACCAGCAGATGGTTTGATTTTGGAATTGATCCAAACAGGGCCAAGGTCACAGCAAGGTCAAATGTCTGAAACGGTTTTTCTTCAATAGCTTCCTTCACTTTTGAAGTGTATTTTAAGGGTACTTCTGGCATACACGTTATTAACAAGGACCTGACCTGAAGATGACCTCAAGTTGATCATAAACAATTTACAAAATGAGACCTCTGAACAAGTCAAATGGGTACCTATGGTTTTACTGATCGCAGAAAGGAATTCTGGGATGCCAGATGAAGATTGTGAGGCATAAATTTGGTAGAAAAGACGTCGCAGATGTTCATAACTAAGTCTAATTTTGTCTAAAAAAAAATTACATGGACATTTTGTACCAGGAAGTGACTGCATTATGCTTTTTTAATGCTATTTATGAGCACAAAGTGATGTGTTGTTGTTGATTTTCTTTCTTTCTGTGCATAAAATGCAGCTTTACAATCAAATTTTGTATCACAGAATGAATTCTGTGCGTAAAAACATCCATAACATGCACATAACGTCCCGCATCCAAGAGAATTACGACCAAAAGCTTAGCGTCTTTACGCCGTTTTATCTCATTTTCCTGCCGTTTATGTTACAGAAACATACCGTAGTAGTAGTAATGTTTATTTCACTTCTCTAATTAGCCATTTTAAACGAAAACATTTTGCTATGGCGAGACGAATACGTTAGACTTTTTTCATTGTATCATTACTCAGTCTGATTTAATGGTATAAATTATTTATTACTACGTACTAATTATGTCGATATTGAATATGTCAAGAACTACCAGTCGAGTCTGGAAACCTACTTGAGGAGCCCTCCGGGGGGCGACTTGTGGCTTTCCCACAGCGCATTAAAATGATCAGATGTGCTTGGTGGGAGAGACATTTGTCTCCTGGGGGCTGTAAAGTTTCATCCGCTGGCGAAATGTCTCGATAAATCTTTAAGTGGAGTACGAAGCGAGCTGGAGTGTTCCTGCTCCTTCTCCTCTGTCTAATGAGCCTGCGCAAAAGACAAATATGTCCTCTTCCCACGTCCTCTCTCTCTCTCTCTCTCTCTCTCTCTCTCTCTGAATGTTTTACCAGGCAGCATCATTTCATTAGGTGCATAATGCATTTCACTGACGAAATGAGTTGCGATGATGAAAAGACGGTGTCTGTGGGTTCTTGGTTTACTAGACAGAGTGAGACGTGTTTTCATGCGAACCGACGTGAAGAAACGATGCAGATTTAAAGCTTGTGTAGTCACAGGACACACGTCCTGATGCATGTAGGGGGATGTAAGAGAAAGGAAAAACATGTGTCTTCTGCGTCAGCTGGGTTTGGCTCAGAACCCACGTTTTCCCTTTATCGTTAATCACAAACATAAGAAGCTGTCCTGCTTTGCTTTGGACAAATATGTAAGCTTGCACTTTTATTTCCTAATATCTCTCCACACAACGTCAGCCTCATTTGCATGCCTAGTGCTTAGCGTTAGGCTAGCAGGGAAGTGGAGTTGAGACACGAAAACGTTGGTTACCTTTAAGAACCCAACACGAGCTGCTGAACTTTCTGTAAACTTATAAAAACAGAAATAACATGTTTTCAATTCAAAGGAGAAGAACACAACAGTGTCGATGTCTGTGTTTGGAGTGTGTAATTGTCATCGTTTCACCGCAATATTTAAGCCATCTGAGGTAAATTTCAAGTCAAGTCATCTTCATTGCCATCATCCATGCCTTTATCAGGGTTCCTGATTGACTACAAGGCTAATGTTAGCTGGAAGTTTTTGGTTGGTGGACTGTTTCTCGATCCAGACATTCAAACGTAAATAAAAGTTGGTGATAGCTGGAAGATAGATATCAGAATATATGTATTAAATATGTGTGTGTGGTGGCCTGGGAAAACCCTTCGGAGGAATTTTGACATGTTTTTTCTATCAAAGCTTTACTGTACTGAAATATGTTTCTCTTTTGCATGTATCTCAATCACAAGTTCTAGCAGTATTCAAATAAGCATAGTAAAACTGAAAAGATAGCAGAGATTGTGAATTTACGATGGAAAGTGAGTAATTGCGCTAACCATCAACATCGTCCACACATGAGTCACAGTCTAGTCTCATTTCCTAAGGTAAGTTTCACTCAAAGTTTGGTGAACCAGAGCCTGATCGTCGCTCTTCACTTAGTGCTGAAATAGTTGCTGACTAATTCAGTGAGTGTTCGAGAATTTCCTCTTTTTTTAGCATTCAAACATTACAACTGTCTCTGCTGCTATCTCTGCAGTGTCAGTGACCTCGTGTGGGCATCATGGATAAGTTATCAGCTGGTATTTATACCATTTTGCTATGGCACATAACAAACACCACTGTGTGAGGAAAGCACACTTAGCTAGCAAGCTAGCAAGTAAAACATCTTTTAGCAGACTGGCCATTTTTGTACCATTTTTTGCTTGTTAAACTGGACTCGTTTTGATTTACAGGAAGTCTACTGTCCATTTTTGGCACCCACTCTAGCCTCAGATTCCTTCGCTGAAAATAGTGGAATTCGATCTGGAAGTGGCCGATGTGCCTTAAGCTTCAGCATGTTGTTCATTTTGAAATGCTTTTCTGCTTACCACGGTTGTAAAGAGTGATTATTTGAGCTACCGTAGCCTTCCTGTCAGCTCAAACCAGTCTGGCCAGTCTCCTCTGACCTCTCTCATCAATAAGGCATTTCCACTCACAGAACCACCAGATGTTTTTGTTGTTTTTTTTCCCCACAACATTGTGTAAACTCTAGATATTTGTTGTGTGTGAAAATCCCAGGAGATCAGCAGATGCATTTACGCTTCAAGCTTCCTGCTCATTTGCGTTTTTATCTCTTCTGAACAGAATGTACCGGCGGACATCCAACATGGTGGGCTTAAGCTACCCTGCGTCTGTCATAACTGTGCTCAAGGTAACACACACACACACACACACACACACACACACACTGAAACATTACACCTCTCTCCTGATGAATTATCATTGCAGCTGAAGAGACCTAGTTTTGTAATTCTGTTTTTTTTCTCACAGCATATAGACAAGTGGACTTTTGATGTGTTCGCTTTGGATGAATCGAGTGGTGACCATGCACTGAAATTTATCTTCTATGAACTCCTCACCAGATATGACCTCATCAGCCGATTCAAGGTAAAAACAGTTCAGTTTTTGCCTTACATATACACATGCACACACTCTGCTGTATATGCCTGTCCACCATTTTGCTTTATTTATTCCACTGGATGTTGATGGGATCCATTCAGATTTGGGTTATTCATCTCCAAACCCCGCCAGACCTTGTCACAAATGAAGCGTGTTTGATACTCTGACTTGCTCTGACTGGCCTGAACGAGGCACGATCAGGAGGCAAGAAATTAAAGTGCCAGTGCCCTTCACGCAATCCTCGCACACTCGTCTTATGGAGTTTCTCACACTCTCCAGGTGTGATGATGTGCTTTCCGTCTCTGTTTGTGTCAGATTCCCATCTCTGCTCTGGTGTCCTTCGTGGAGGCCTTGGAAGTGGGATACAGCAAACATAAAAACCCGTATCACAATCTCATCCACGCTGCAGACGTCACACAGACTGTACACTACTTAATGCTCAAGACTGGCATGGTGGTACGTTTTCACACACACACACACACACACACACACACACACACACACACACACACACACACACACACACACACGTGTATCTCATTAACATTTACAAAAAAAGAAAGCGTAAACTCGTCTCTCTTAGACGCAATCCTTTATTCAATTCTCTCTTCTATTTGATTGAATTCTTTCCGGATATTAGCTTCATCAGCTACACATGTTATTGTAAGTCAGTGTTTAGGTCTGCAGTTGGTAAATGTAGCCCACGTGTTGCTACGAACAGTTTGTCAGCCACCTGACACCACATCCATCTATGAAAAAGGACCGCCTTGCTAAAGACCACCAAAGATCACGTTCATCCGGCACCAAAACATGGCTGACAGAGTGAACGATGAGCTACAGTCAGTAATTATGCACCTACAAATGAATGTAAAAAAAAACAAAAAAAAACTAGCGACTTTTTCTGTGAACAGAAAAGTGCCTAGTAATAGTTTGTCCTCTCTTTGGGGATTGTTGGATGACGTGTTGACGCCCTCCAACCTTCTCTCCGCCTCGTCTCGTTCGAGTTAATCATTTTACTGTGACAGCTTTTCAACACCATATGGTTTATGTGCTCACTGCGTATAACTGTATTGCACAGAGTCCCAACAGGAAGATCATCCATCTCACTCTCTCTCTCTCTCTCTCTCTCTCTCACACACACACACACAGAGGCCTCAAGCTTGTTTGGAATAAAAAAGGTCATTCATTAGACTGTTGTTTAGGGGTGATTTGTCTTTTGAGTCTTTATTGATTCTTAAAAGCACACCTTGATTATCACTCACCCCAGTCAATCGAAGTACCCCGAACAAGTGACCTTTAAAAAATAATGTGTTGAATAATAAACATTTTCATGTGTTTTTTTTGTTAAAGAAAGCCTAGAAACATCTCAGGTCATAATATAGCTTGATTACAATACATAATGTAATGTTAGTTAAAGGAGCTTTAATGTAAAGCATTAATGATGATAATATACAGTAGCTTCGATTTGATTTCTAGTTTCTTCCTAATTTGGTCACCTGCCCCACCAACAACCATCCACCATATGACACCTACTAAAAAGGGAGGGTGAAGGCTAACACATGCTTGCTGCTGATGTTGCGTAACACAGTGTTTGGCCAGTGTTTCTGCGATTGACAGGGCGGCGGACAGAGCATGCCAACCATCCATCCATCCATCCATTCCAGCCAGAGAGCACAGCCAATTTAGCTTCCTTGGCTCTTGGCCATGGATGGCTGTGGCGGCATTGTCAGGACTCGTGCTAGTGCGCTCTGATGAAACACTTTTCTGTTGCACCACTCAGGAGCCTGCTCTATGCATTTAACCTTATGTCTTTAACCTCAAAATGCAGTGGATGTATGCAGTACATGAATATGCATGAATATGCAAATGAGAAACATGTCCATATATAACTGCCATCCATCCCCCACTATGCTAGCTATGCTTCAGTGCTGTTAGCTGTAGTGTTCTGCGCTATTATATACCAAAATGCGACAGGTCACGTTGGAAAAAAAAAAGCAATCTGTTATGTCTGATCCTCTGAGTTTTGTAGGGCAAAGATATGACATCAATTTGCCAAAAGTTCAATCATCAACTTGTGTTTATCGACATTGTTTCAGCTAGTTAAGCACTAGCAAAATAGCACGCAACAGACACTTCTTATTATCTTTATTTTTTCTTTTTTTTTTCCATTATGTGTCTGGCTCTTGATTAACAATCTGTTATATAGTGGAAGTCTAAAATGTATTTTTTTAACATATCCAGCACTGAATTTGCCTTCCCTTTCCAAAGCACCATTCCACGAAAGAAAGGAAGAATGTTAAGAGTTGGAGGTCAAAGTTCAAATACACTGATGATAAAAAATGCTACTAATTAGTATTGTATTTGTATGACTAGGTTCTGTTGTTTTTCAGCCTTCGTTCACCGTGATACCCTTTTGCTATCACAAAGTTTCACTCTAACCTTCTTCCGATATCTTGTCTAATTTCTCCTCCCAGCACTGGATGACGGAGTTGGAGATCTTCGCCTTGATCTTCGCTGCAGCAGTACACGACTACGAACACACTGGAACCACAAACAACTTCCACATACAGACCAGGTTAAAAAAAGAAAAAAAGCAGCGCAACGCTTTCGGCCATGCAGTAACTCTCTCGGTCATCAGCGCAGTCATTCAGAAAAGCCACGACATGCACAGAGCCTGCAGTCTCACACACACACACACACACACACACACACACACACACACACACACACACTGAGAGCAGGATTAATGAAAGCCCTCTGAGCTGCTGGGCAAAACACGGTTGTCGTGAGGGAAAAATGAGTTGTCGTGTCTTTGCAATAACAAACTGACCAGAGGCAGAATCAGATGAATAACACATGGATAACACATAAAGGAGGCTGAATTGAGTGAGAGACAGACAGACTGAGGAATTTAGTAAATGTAGCGTAGTGACTAAATATCAGCTGGTGTAGATTTAAAACGCTCTTCATATTTGGGCATTTGATTGACATCATAGACACTCTGACAACCCAGTGTCACAAAGAATATGTAGGAATGATGTAGAATGATAGATTGAGTGTGAATATCCATGATTGTCACCTGGCATGAGTTTGCTGCCATCATTTATTTTCTTTACTGGATAATCAATTGCTTGATGTGGCAGCTCCACGTAAAGTGATATTAGACAGAAAAGAGGCAGAGAGGCGCCTAAACTTTTACTCTCCTCAAGAAAGCAATAAATATGCAAATAGAAAATGCCACCAACCTTGCACACGTACAAACACACACATGCCCACACCTTTACCCTGTTAAGGCAGTGTCACAAGGCTTTTGTCTCATGACATTTCCTATCCCCTTAAACTCCCAGGAGCCACAACCTTCCACGGCTAGGAGTCCAAGAAAGCTAAATTGGCCGTGCTCTCTGTTCAGGAGGGATGGCATACATACTTACTCTTCCCTGTCAATCACAGAGACACTAGCCAATCGGGGGGTTGTGAGACCATGTATGTGGAATAAGGCGGATAGCACTTTCCTCGGAGTGTGTTATGCTATGCTGCCCTGTGAAGCAGCATGTTTGAAAAGATGTGGTTGGCTGATTTCACGTGTCTCAGAAGCACGTGTTAGCCTTCACCCTCCCTGATTGGTAGCTGTCGTTTGATAGGGCAGACCTAACTGGTGGGTGGGATTGGTCAAAACTAAATTAGGGAGAATGTTTCAGTATAGCTACCAAATAATTCACAGTAGTTACAGAATAGTATATATAGTAAAAAATGAATAATAAGAATAATAGGAAGAAAAAAAAACATGCACGTTATTTGGGGTCCATGCACCAGTTTGTTTTTGCTGAAAATTTCTTTATTCTTATTTTTCTCCGTAACCACGGAGATGTAACAATAGATTCCCGAGTGAGACGCATCACTCTGATGTCTGTATCTGTAGTGATTTTTAGGTCCAAACCAGAATTTGATACGAGGAGCTCCGGATCTTCTAAGCAGCTAAGGATCTTCTCAGTGAACTAACTAAGAATTAAACAGGCTTAGCTAGCTAGCTAAAGCTAAATATACAGGTCACACTTTTAGATGTTGCCTATAATGGATACGTTTAGCTAGCTAACTTTCTTCAAATTTGTCTAAGATGTTGCGATCGTAAAACATTACGCTTGGAACGTAATGAAAGTGCACGTCTCTGCTGTTCAGGTCAGACACAGCGATCCTGTACAACGACCGCTCGGTGCTGGAGAGCCACCACGTCAGCGCAGCCTACCGCCTCCTACAGGACGATGACGAGATGAACATCCTCTACAACCTGTCCAAAGATGACTGGAGGTACAGCTTCATCAGCATCTTCTACAGAGACAGAGTGGAGAATGTGGAGACATGTTTATGAGCAGAGAGAGAGAGAGAGAGAGAGAGAGAGAGAGAGAGAGAGAGAGAGAGAGAGGATTTAAACATTACGTGTGTTTTTCCGCAGGGAGTTCAGGGCAATGGTGGTGGAGATGGTGTTGGCTACAGACATGTCGTGTCATTTCCAACAGGTCAAAGCCATGAAGAACTTCCTCCAGCAGCCAGAGGGGTGAGAAGAGCTGCGTTTATTCTTCTCTTCTCTTTTCTCTTCTATTTTCTGTTTGGTTCTTTACTCTTCTTTTCTTTGCTCTGCTCGTTCTTCTCCTTCCCTTCACCTTTTTTCTATTGTCTTCACTTCTCTTCTTTTGTTTTCTTTACTCTTCTCTTCTCTTTTCTAATCTCTGCTTATTTTCTTTTCACTTCTTTTCTTTTTTGAATTTACTCTTTTCAATATAATCCACTCTTCTCTGTTTTTGTCCTCCTCTCTTCTCTTCTGATTTGTTTTCTCTCCTTTTATTCTTTTCTCTTATCTCCCGTTTTCTTTTATTTCCTCTTCTATCATATCCCTTTACCTTCTCTCATCTTTTCTTCTTTCCCATTTTCTCAATGTTTTTGTCTTGCAAACTTTAAGATCTTTTTTTTGGTACTCTTCTATTTTCTTTTCTTGTTTTCCCTTTTGGTCCTTTCTTCTCCCCGCCGATCTCTTCTCTGCTCTCTTCACTGCCCTTTACTCTGGACTATCTGGAATGAGATTTCTATCGATTAACCTGCTTCTATTTCTCTTCCTTACGGGGGGGGGGGGGGGGGGGGGGGGGCCGGGGCCCCGCCCCCCCCCCCCGGGCGGGGGCGGGGGGGGGGGTGGAG
>CM074965.1:15630995-15643113 GCA_037577455.1 Pangasius macronema | reverse complement strand
CGTTGTCTGGGTTTTTCCCCCCCCTTTTTTTTTTAATTTTTGGATTTTTTTTTTTTTTTTTTTACCTGTTTTTTTTTTTATTATTTACAACCCCCCCCCCCCCCCCCCCCCCACACACACACACATACGTCAAATATTAAATAAGTAATACAGTTAGAGAAAAATGAAACGGAAAGAAATGGAGACAGACATGAAATTATAAAAGCCCGGGGCCATAACACTTAGACACATAACAAATCGTGGATGTGTTTTCTAAAATGAATGTGGTGCCGGTTTTCAGTTACGTGCTAAAAAAAAAAGGTTACTTGAGAGCAAATATGAAGCTGTGCAAATATGAGCACTAATAGAAACTGCATGTGTGTGTTTGTGTGTTTACAGAATTGACAAACCAAAAGCACTTTCTCTGATCTTACACACTGCTGATATCAGCCATCCAGCCAAAAACTGGGACCTCCATCACCGCTGGACCAGCTCACTGCTGGAGGAGTTCTTCAGACAGGTGTGTGTGTGTGTGTGTGTGTGTGTGTGTGTGTGAGTGTGTGTATGTGTGTGTGGTGTCTTTAATCCCATAGACCAGATTTGTCCATTCCCATTCACAAAGAACTGGTATGTGGCTGCAGCTTTTCATTCCCACTAACTAGGAGGTCTATCTGAAAGTAAATTGAAGTCTGAGATCAATCCACCATGCTTACCATAGCGTCCAACAGACCCCATGAGTCCAAGGACCACTAAGGTCTATCTTATTCCATCAGCTATGAAAACACAATTACATTTTCCTGTTCTGCTGCTCAGAAATGGAAGTTAACCAAAGCAGTATGATTGAGTCTGCATCAGGTATTAGAAGAGTCCATGTTTTACTCTTCAAATGGCAAATACAGTGGCAAGACTACGAAAAAAAAGTCAAACAGATAGATTTACTTTAACTTTTAGCACTTTCTTCTTTATTCTTTCCCCAAAATGGTCACCTGCCAAATCCCACCAACCCTATCATTCAACAGCTACCAACTGGGGAGCCTAAAAAGTCTAACACTTCCTTTGAGACACGTGAAACCATCCAACCGCATCTTTCTTTTTTGAACTGCTGCTCATGCTGCATCACAGGGCAATGTAACACGCTTGGAGGAAAGTGCTATCTGCCCTTTCCTGTAGTCGCAGACCCCTGTGACTGGCTAGTGTAGCTGATGTGAGGGGAGAGAATACAAGCATGGACAATTTTGGCTCCCGAACTCATGACCTACCAATGACAGGACAAACACTTTCCCGCTGCGCTACTTGGGAGCTAACATTCAGCACTAAGGAATTACTGAAAAACATTTCAAGACTGCTTGTTTTTGTCCATTTAGCATACTTTGGTCTTGCTGCTTTAATAGCTTATCCAAGTTTTTCTATCTGATACCTCTGTGTGATTGTCCCGTTTACTTGTGACTGTCTTGTATATTGTTTCATGGATGCTAATAAGCTGTACAGGTTTATTAGCATCCATGAAATAGTATGCACATCGTATGCAACAGTTAGGAATGTAGAAAAGAGAGTGGTGTAATTGGGTTGTTTAAAAGTGTTTTTGTTCTGTGCTCACAACTTTGCTCAGCATTTGCATGCAAATATGCAATTTATGTTTACTCATTTGGCAGATGCGTTTTGTCAGTTGTAGGGAGAACAGAAAAAGCCAGCAGTAAACATAAGTGCTAAGACTGAGGGAGTGCTACAAACTGTGGTAACAGTAACTGGGCAGTGGTGGCTGAATGGTTAAGGCTCTGTGTTACTCATAGGAAGGTTGGGGGTTCAAGCCCAAGCACTATCAAGCTGCTGCTGTTGGGCACTTGAGCAATGCCCTTGACCACATCTGCTCCAGAGGTGCTGTATCATGGCTCACCCTGTGCTCTGACCCCAGCTTCCTAGCAAGCTGGGATATGGCTCTATACTCATACTTTGCCCAATGACAATAAAGTTGAATCTAATCAATACATCCAGTCATGCGAGTCATGCGAAGCTTACACTGCCAGTCAAAAGCTTTTAAAGCACATCACATATTTATGTTTTACAGTTAATACAAGTGCTGTCTGTGCATCTTTTATCTAGGAATAACAGCATTCCCATAACTCCACATTCACCTGTCTTTAGTAAAGCACACATTAGGATCTGTGAGCAAGTAATTAGCACAAAGTGTTTCACAAAGATTTAACTTTGCATTTGGTCTGTAGCAATAATAGTGATTAAACTGTAATAAAACATAAAACAGTGCAAGAAATTACAGGCAATTGCGGTTTGTAGCTCTTGTGGTTTTCTCTCTAAACAGGCGTTATCAAAGTTGTGACATTAGCTACAGGGGGAGGAAGAGCCACTTAGACCAGACAGCAAGCAGAGACCAGATTAGGTGAAATTGCACAGACAGGATGTAATGATAACTGAAAAAAAAAAAGCCAGTTTACAGATTCAGAGTCTTTCAGTTCTGTCTTACATTTATAGCATTTGGCAGACACCCTTATCCAGAGCAACTTACATTTATCGTATTTATACAACTGAGCAGTTGAGGGTTAAGGGCCTTGCTCAAGGGCCCAGCAGAGGCAGCCTGGCGGTGCTGGGGATCGAACTCATGACCTTCTGAGCAGTAGCCCAACATCCTAACCACTGAGCTACCACTGCCCTGTCTTAGCTGGTTAGCTCTCCAGTCAGGGCCTCTTGCAGTGAATGATTTTACATGGATAGTGTCATTGTGCTGTACAAATTTATTTATATATTGGGATTAAATTGGTCAGAATTCCTTCAGCAATGGGCGAAATATTGTTGTTGTTGTTCCTCTTTTGGCTGCTCCCGTTAGGGGTCACCACAGCAGATCATTGGGCCACGTGTTTGATTTGGCACAGTTTTTATGCCAGATGCCCCAATTTTATCTGGGCTTGGGACCGGCACTGGGAGCGCACTGCTGCACGCGTTCCCTGGCCAGGAATTGAACCTGGGCTGCAGCAGTGAGAGCACTGTGGCCTAATCACTAGTCCTCCAGGGACCCACCTGCTCTTCATATCGATGGTGATAAATATTCAAATCTGTGTCTCAACTCATGTAACTATGTAGTGTCTTAATACAAATGAACGCAAGTACTGAAAAGTGATAAAATACCCAACAGTGTTCTTAACCACATCAAATATCGATGATAGAGATGTTGCTGATTTGCTAATGAGAACAAAAAGACGTCACTTCATTGCTACCACAAATCACAAATCATTTGGACAATGAAAGAGGAAGTAAAAACCTAGACTCTTGTTCTTCTTTCATTTTCCAAACAGTTTACACCCTTAACATAGCGCTGTTACGCATTGCGAATGCTAATCTAATGTTGTGAGAGTGCTAGCACCTGGCTTCATGAGGTAAAACACTAGCTGTTAGCTAAATGGAACTTGGAAATGTATTTATTCGACATGAGAAGGGAAACACACACTCGATGCGCCTCTCCAGCTTTAATAAGTTTAACTGCAGAGACGATCAGTGAAATGGAAGAGCGATGCAGTAAGAAGTGGAGGAAGGAGGAGAAAAATAAAAAGCTGACAGAGAAAAATAGGGACACGTGTGTGTGTGTGTGTGTGTGAGTGAGTGAGTGAGTGAGTATGTAGGGTTGTAAGAGAAGGGGTAGAAACATATGTAGAGCCAGTGTGTGTGTGTGTGTGGGTGTGTGTGTGTGGCTGAGAGACCGTGTGTGTGTGTCAGCTGCACCACAGGCCTGATGTGTGTGGTGCAGTGACAGAGAAACGCTGGGCAGGAGGTTAACGAGCAGCGACGGCTCACACAGGTCTAAAGACTGTGGGTTTGTCACATCACTGACGCTTTGTACACGTGCTCACTTACACAGACAGGAAGGGGTTATAAATGATGCATCACAGCACAGCTGTATAGGCTGTTAAAATCCATTTCTACAGCAGGCCAGATGAACACACCAGCATATCCTGATCAATCTAAAGCTGCAGCTAAACTCTGCACTATTAAAGCTTTAATGGGTGGTTCAGTGTTTGTGACTTATTACATCTGTCATTCATAGAGACAGATTTGCATAGAGAGATTTGTCTTTTAGGCAAATTAGAACTATTCATTTAATAAGTAAGGAAAATAGGAAATGTTATAGGAAAATAATTCATGACAGGATGGTGTGTTGTGCCCTGACCACCTTGATGTGGATTATTGTTCTATTTCAGCACATCACAACAGTGATTATAATTTATTTTTCATTTGTCAGTCAATAATCTGAGGTAAAAAAAATAATTCTAGCTGTTTACATGACTGTTGAAAGTGATAGATTTGCTTCACTGGGACAGATGGTCACATAGGCCACACCTCCATCATGAGCTTGACACAGATCTAGGCCACACCTCCTTCACAACACTTACAGGTACATAAGCAACACATCCACCATGAGGCTGACACAGTGTATCCGGTGTGGAGGAGTCAATATGATTGTCCGTGTATTCGGTGTGGAGGAGATAATATAACTGTCCGTGTCTCGCCACAGTTTTTGTTAGACTGACATGCACAGAGGCCACACCTCCTCCACATCCTCCATCAAGACCCTTACCCCAATTCAAATGTGTGAATCTTGACACTGCTGTTCTACAGTTATACTCACAGTAACAGCTAAACAGTGGTGTCATTTACTGCACAATGATTTTTATTTGCTAATTTCCTGTTTTCCATTTATGTTTAGGGTGATAAAGAGGCAGAGCTGGGGTTGCCTTTCTCACCACTGTGTGACCGCAAGTCCACCATGGTGGCCCAGTCTCAAATCGGTGAGCAGTGTGAACACTTAATCTGGTTCCGGTTCAGCTGAATGCGTAAATGTCATTCTGTCTCGAAGGGAAGTTCTGCTATTCCGGCATTAACGCTGCAAACCTGTGCAGCACTGAGCCCATAAACTCCTCTGTGTACGCAGGGTTCATCGACTTCATCGTCATCCCCACATTCACTGTCCTCACAGACATGACGGAGAAGATCGTGACGCCGCTCATTGACGAGGCAACGCACTCCAGTCTGGCTGGCTTCCGCAGGTCGAGGTCAGGACCTGTAGTCTCTGATTCTCTTGGTTCATTCAACAGTTCATCCATTTCAGCAGTTAAATAAATGAATTCATCCATCATTGAGGCAGATTATGATGTGCTGTCATTCATTTCTCTTGGCTAAGCACATTTCAATGCTGACTCTTTTTGAGCTGATACAATCACGACAATCCAGATATAAGAACCAAAGGGCTAATTATAGATAAGCAGTACATAATCAGTCCCCTGATTCTTTAATTCTCCATCAGAGTTTCAAGTGCAATGGAAAAATAAACACACAGCTTGCACTGACATCATGATGACATTGTGTCATTTAGGTGGATATTGGTCAGTAACTCATTTTTCCCAACATGCTTATCGTGACTGGATGCTGTGGCGACATTCTTATACCAGCTCGTGCTCTTTTACTCTAACCTCTTGCTGTATGAGAGGTCGGAGTCGTCGTAAAGGTGTCGTCTTTGCTTCGTTCGCTTGCACTTGTCGGGCCGGAGACTCTCGTCACGGTCCCACAACTGCTCACTGCTAGCTGTGGACCTGAAGAACTTCAAGGCCATTTGGAATGAGCAAGTTCTTCAGAACCGTGAAAGGTGGAAGGCTCGTGCTGCCAAAGGTGAGCTAGACTCAGTGGTGAGAGGTTGACACAAGTTCCACCCCCCTGGTATCACATCATGTAGAGGTTGAGAGTGAAAGCTCTCTCGGAAACTCTCACTTTTTTCGATGTTTACTAGAATTATTTTACTTAGCGACATAGTCTTTACTTACACACCACCGACCACTTTTGGGAACACTACTATATATAGTCCTGAAAGCTACAGACTTTCCAGAACTATATATTATTATATTTCTCTTGAAGTGAAGTTCTAGTTCTGAAATTTCAAATTCTAGTTAGCCCCAAATGTGAAAGTGGGAGAAATTGGTGTTTAAAGATTTCATTCTCACTACTACTGTACGCAGAAACATCAGGGAATTCAGAACTCAGCCACACTGCCACACATATATACATTTAACGATGAATTCATTTCTTTTGTTTTCTACCTTAAAAATCCATTTTATTACACTTTGATTTACTAAAGTTGAACAGAAACATGCGAGCTGATTTTCTGACAGGATCTCCTAACAGGAAGAAACTGCACATTTGCCATAATGAATATGCAGCTTGAGTCGTTTGTCTGTAAAGCTGCTAAATGCAGAGTGGTGTCAATGCAAATTGATTAACTTAGCACATACAGTGTGACTTGCTGCAGCTTGAAAGTCAATTCGGGAAATGAAAGTGGGTGCGCAAATTTATACGACTGAATGGCAGGATAATTTAAACACCTTCGGGTAAAGACGGTTAACTTTTGTTTTATTTTGGTTCAGAATGATTACTCTTTTAAGTGACAAAATAGGCCTTAGAAAAGTCAGAAAGTTTCTTAAACTCATTACTCATTTCATCTGTAAAGTTGGTTTACAATCTTCACACATCTTCACACATCTTCACACCTCTGATACCAACAGAGTTTTTGAAACGGTTTCCACTCAGAGTTACCTTACTAACAAACACACACTCATTTCTACACTTGCTTATGTTACATTCATATTGTATTTTGAACATTCTTTTAGCATGTCTGCTAACTCTGAATACTTGAGTTTCAGATTTTTATTCTTCTGCTCGTCTCTTTGAGTTCTAAACTAATGGCAGCAATTAAGAACAATTAGCACATGCGGTTATCTCATTTACACATTGTTTCTTCTCTCTACGTTGCATATGACATATTTCACACAATTATTCTTTGTAAAACACCCACAAAACGCCCACTCGCTGTGAATTTATCCACTTGCACACGCAAAATTAGTCCTCAGGGCCTCAAACGTATCAAAGGTCTTGTATTTACCTTAAAGTCCAAGCTGGTGGTCAATGAGATTCGATCGAGATGAGAATATGATCACAGTTTTCAAGCTGGAGCTTGTGCATGGACTTGGTGATATAAAACAAGGTCACGTAATTCTGAATAGGTGTTAACCCTTCTGTTCAGGTAAAGATGTGATTTTCCTTCATCTGATTTCCAATTTCTCCATCAATATTGTTTCTGGTGCTAGTAGTTTAGATAGGGATAAGGTTTATTAAGGTGCTTCAGAATCATTTTGACGACTGAACACTGTAAAGGAGAACTAACCAACATCTCCATTTCAACAGAAACAGAGGAGAAGGCCAAACGCGAGGCTGAGGAGAAGGCTCAGATGGAGGCAGGCCAGGAGGGACAAACAGAGCCAGGGACGGAACAGTCAGTACCAAAGAGTGAAGGATCAGGACAGGAGCCAGAGCCTGGGGGGACAGCGAGTGGTCCAAGCGAGACTGAAAATGAAGAAAACACACCAAGCATGGAGGGCAACAAGCAACTACACAACGGTATGTAAACAGCGTTTAATACTGATTAACTGCTGAAAAGCCAGGGATCTAAAGTCTAATATCTAGATTCCCGTCTACACCTGGTTTCATGCGTTGTACCCAGAGGTGGGAAGTAATGAACTGCTCTTTTTACAGTACTAGAGTATAATTAAATCATAATACTTTTAGAATGAAAAAAAGTTATAATGAATTTAACCCCCGAAGACTATAAGCCATTTAAAAGACAGTAAGTGCAAATGTTAAGCAATTCAATTTCAAGATCTAATCAAAACAAAGCAGTTTCTGCTGATAATCTCGACTTCAGGCGCCAAATATTTATTCAGCAGCAGCAAAGTCTGAGACAGTGGAGATACATGAGCATCCCTGCCCCAATTTATTTAGGTATCTAGGTATCAATTTATGTAGGTATCTTCTATTTTCAATACTTCAGCACGATCATTATCGGCAAATTATGTGAGCTGAACATCCAATCTGAGGTAACGTGCAGGGTATGCCATTAGCTAGCTCACTGAGCTAGACTAGCTAACCAGTGTTAATGTTTCACAGTATGAAAGCTCATTAAGATGTCACTTTGATGTTTGGTAGTGACTTCCTGTTAAATATAGCTAATGTGCTGCTATACGTATTGTTCAGGATAATGTGTAAGGGGCATCTTTGCTTGTAGGAATTAACCTAGCAAGCTAAACCCCGACAACATGTGGCTACGTTAGCTAGCCAGCTAATGTTACCTTTCTTCACGGAGGGGGTGTTCACTTCAGCGTAGCTCTCTTAACCGTTCAAAAATTCATTCCATATAGACCCAAAACTTTTTCAGATTACTTGTGTCTGTTGTAGACAAAATTTGTGAAGTCATTTTTCAGGAGATGACTCATTTACCGATCACTGTTTTACTTGAGTGAATCATTACTGCAGGAGCAGCACTTTTTACTCGTGTCACTGCGTGCTGTACACTTTCCACCACTGATCTGATCTGATCTGATAAGATGTTAACCGCATGCGTTCACACTTTAGTTAGCAAAACCGACGTCTTACGTGTTGTATGGTGCTCAGGATGCAAATCAGCTCATTCTGTTTAACCATCAGATTCCTGTGTTCTTTGTGTTCAGATGTTTTGGGCCAAATATTGGCAGTCACATCAAAAAATGATGATTTTGCTGCTGGTTATTTCATTAAAGACAGCACCTGAGCTGTGATGTAACTATATTAGGAGGGTTTTTCTTTGATTTATTTACATTTGAAGTTCTGAAGTAGTTTGAAATGTATCTTGGGTGCACTCACACTATTATTTGGTGGATGTTATGTGAATAATCGCTATTGCTTCAAGTTTTGTGTAAGATTTGTGTAAAATGAAAGCAATTGGTGCACCAATACTAAGGTGTTGTTTGGTTTTTATCTCTGACTTCTTATCTCGTGCTACTGTTCTGTAATCAGGTTCAGTCAGTGCACGTATTGATATTAATATTGTCGTGTTTGACCTGTTAAAACAGGCGAGGTGTCGGAGGATGTGGCATCACCAGGAAGTGATTATGGTGAAGACAAAGCACTCAGAGGTAACCTTCCATACTCCTCATACCACAATACATACAGAGTATCTGTTTGTATCTGAAGCTTTTTCCTCTAGGTGTCCTGCAGTTTTTATTTTTATTTTTCGTTCTAGGTAGACATTTTTAATGTTGGTTAGCTTGTGGTTTAGCTTGTTGTGCAAACTGGAAAGTCTAGGAGTAAAACATGAGGCCACACACAGCCAACAAACAAAGCCAAAATCATGTAAATCATGTTCCTTTCCTGTTACTGTAACTTAAAAGAACTACATTTAAGACTGAAATGAATAGAAAATGGCCTTAGAGGTAAGCAAACTACAGCACTTGCCCACTAGATGTGGATTAGTTATCCAGTCTAAACGTTACACAAATCACTGATTTATTACTCTTTACACCTCAGTGCTACTGAATCATTCAATTCAGTTCAATTCGAGTTTTATTTGTATAGCGCTTTTAACTATGGACATTACAGAAATAAATGGATTCAAGATATATTGTAATCATGTGAATTTCTCCCATTGATAAATTCAGTAGGATAAATTTGATTTGTCAGGAGGTGTTGATTCATTTTCTGTAAAAGCAGCTCTGAAAATAGTGGCGGCCTTAACCCATTGTTTCCATAGTATCTTTGATATGGTGAAATTTGCTATGAGGAGACATTTATTAAGCATTTTTGTAAGGAGTCTCCAGTGTGAGTGCTTTACTTTTCGGTTTGATATTTTATCAGAACACTAATTAGTGCACTAATGTAAACTTGTGATTTGTCATACAGTCGTCACTATTCTCAGAGCTGCAGTTGTAGAAAATTCTTCAACACAGTCTGACCAATCAGCATTGAGCAGCGTGGTATATTTTCATATTGTATTACTGTATTTGGTATTTCTCTTTACAGAGACCGAAAAGAACTAACATGGGCGGCGTATGGAGTGCGACTGCTGTTACTTTTGCCTCCTGCTCATGGCCTCCTGGTGGTGTGTGTGTGTGTGTGTGTGTGTGTGTGTGTGTGTGTGCGCGCGTGTGTGTGCGTGTGTGTTCTGAAACTCCACAGCACCCTCTGCTGGATAAACCTGTGCTTACACTTTTTTTGCTTCTTCTGCTTCCTTCATCCGGAAGGCATTTGATTGCTCTCTGTGATTCCACTGACCTTCCTCAAGGCAGATCCGTGGCTCGTTCGGGGAACGTGTTGGTGTGTGAGGTGGCTGGGGGTCAGCCGCTGGTTAACTTCCTTTCATAGACTCTCATCTGTCAGTCTCAATGCCTGGACTGGCTGGGAAATACACAAACTGCCGTCACGTTCACTGGATTTTATTTCTTGTCTATTATTTTCAATCGAAAGTAAACATAGAGTGCCTTCCTCTATTAGCTGTTCATCCACCACTTCTCTATTTCTTTCTTTCCTTCCTTCTTCCTTCGTTCCTTTTGCATGTGTCAGCGTATTTGCTTCTCTTTTCTATTAGAAGCAGAAGCTGAGTCAGGTCCTTTCAGCTCTTTTAATGCCTTTGCTTGATCTCTTTCATTATAAACTTTATTTATTCGCCGCTTTCCTGACTGCTCAGCAACCTCATCCGCAAAACAGAGATTTTTTTTTTCCAATTCGCCAGCTGCTTATACGGCACCACATTACACGAGGAACTCAAGCAGAGAGACTGAATGCATTTCAAATAAACTTATTTATATACATTCGCCAGACGAACTTACCAAACATTTTGCCTAATTAATATTTGTTGCCTTAATAATAAATAGTATTTATATGTTACTTATATTTTTAAAATTGCATGCCATCTATGAATAGTATGTCAAAGTAACTGGACTTCTCCTAATCTTGAAGGCAAAATGTTTTCAGATGGAGTGAATGATATCTTAGGAATAAAACACGACGAGTAAAATAGTGGTGTGATGCGGCCTGACGCGAAAGCGGAGTTATTGTTACCACCCTGAAGTCACACAGCTCTTATAACTCTTATAATTTGCCAATGCTAACAATTAAAGAACAATGCGTCGTACTTTTTATCCACTTAATGTTGGAGAACATCCGAGAGGCAAGTTAGTTCCTGTTATTGTTTACGTTATAGCAGCTATAATCCGTCATTCTCTCAGCAGAATCTCTTTTTCTCTCTCCCTTGGAGTTACTAAGAAAAAAGAAGCATGTCATGTTACAAAGAAACAGCAAAA
This sequence comes from Pangasius macronema, assembly GCA_037577455.1. Classification (NCBI taxonomy): domain Eukaryota; kingdom Metazoa; phylum Chordata; class Actinopteri; order Siluriformes; family Pangasiidae; genus Pangasius; species Pangasius macronema. The sequence continues at coordinate 15,631,972 of CM074965.1, read as the reverse complement.
TGCCATGTTCTCTGTCCTTAGACTGTTACAAAGCACTGACACTGGAGACTCCTTCCAAAAATGATAGTCATCTCTTTACAGAACACTTCACCATATCAGCAGGATTCTGACCAATCAGATTCAAGAATTCACCAGCATTGTGATATAAGGTGAAGATATCACATCATGATATTTGAATACATTTTCAGAATACTGAAAAAAACATGCGTAAGGCCACCAAAATACTCCCCAAAAAAAGGTACTATGATGTCATATTTCATGTCATGATGTCGATAGTATTTCCCAGCCCTATTTTTAAGCTTAAAAAGTCACTCCCTTTGACTTACTAAGATTAGAATTATTCAAAGACCTGAATGTTTGAAAACCTTGATAAACATCTCACACATATAATCCTTATAATACAAGCTGCTGCATTTCCCGAGGCATGGCACGCGCATGATCTTATACAAGGCTTGAAACTCCTTGACCTCGCGCTACAGACACTCGAATATAATCCTGCGTCAGTCCTTTAAGTGTGACAGCATCTGGTTGTTTTGGAAAAATGAAACAAAAAGGCTCCAGCTTATAACCCATAATCTATTTTATCCCACAAGTGGATTAATTAAACCATCACTGGTTGTAAATACGGTCTGCAAATTGAAAAAATACTACACACTGCATGTATATGTATATTTTACTATATATGGACACCACCGAGATCAAGGCTGAGCTTTTATAAAAAAAATGCTCGGCAAAAGTGGCAGTATTTCCTAATCAAGCTCATACACGTCGATTCCCCTTCACACGGCATGACAGTCAGTAGCACGGTATTACAGTGGGTTACATCACAGGACAACCAATCACACCGCAGGACAGTCAGTCACACCGCATGACAGACAATTACAGAGCATGACAGTCACACCACAGGACACTCAGTCAGACAGTCAGTTGCACCATAGGACAGTCAGTCACCCCACAGGACACTCAGTCAGACAGTC
>CM074965.1:15599919-15630950 GCA_037577455.1 Pangasius macronema | reverse complement strand
CAGTCAGTTGCACCATAGGACAGTCAGTCACCCCACAGGACACTCAGTCAGACAGTCAGTTGCACCATAGGACAGTCCGTCACCCCACGGGACACTCAGTCACACTGCATGAGAGTGGGTTGAACCACAGGACATTCAGTCATACCACAGGACAGTCAGTGTCACAGCATGACAGTCGCACCACATGAGACAGTCACACCACAGGGCAGTCAGTCATACCGCATTACAGTCAGTCCTCTGGCATAATAGTTACACCGCATGAGTCAGTCCTATCACAGGGCGGTCAGTCATACAGCAGGGCTGACAATTACACCCCATGACACTAAGTCTCACAGTAGGACATTCAGTGGCACCACAGGACAGTTGCACCACATGAGTCACTCACACCACAGGACAGTCATTCACACCTTAAACTGTTAGCAACAATACCTACGTATATTATAGTTGTAAATAAGTGTAGATTTTAACCATACCACTGTGCATTGTTGGCAATATCTACAATGTGATGCAGTGAACTTCAACTTCTGATGCTCTGTTATGTGAAATACCACTTATACAGTCCTGTCCTTTTTTCCTTCTTTCATCATGCTGGTAGTGTTCTCTGCTAGACTCACTGACCTCTCCTGTCCTCTCTGCTGTAATATACTTTCAAACGATATTATGCATTTAAAAAATAATAACGTTGTAATGTCGTAATAACGCGGGGGCCTGATTTGTGGTACCTTTTGTTGTCATTTGTGGTTTCTTAGATTCATTGTGTGTCATTGTTTTTATTTCTGTACTTATATTCATGTGCCCCAAATTAGCACCTGTAAATAAATGTATAGTTTAGTTTAGCTGGATTTTTTTTATTTGTACACTGTAAACACATATGACTAAATGTATGTATATTATGTTTTTTTTTCCTTCTTCTGAGTTGAATGAAAAAATGTAAGCACTTAATATGGATGGTGAAAGCAAAATGTTTTTTGGTTTGAACCATTTTATGGGGAAATGCTTCAGTTTCGTGTGTCTACTGACGTCTGTAATCTGAAAGGATGTGATATGCATTGAACACAGATATTACCTAATAGGAACAGTTTACAGCAATGCGACTAACAAAGAACAAATTCTGCCGGGAACGTGCGCAGGGTGCAAACGATCGACGTTAGCGTGTGTGAGTGAACAGAGTGATGAGATTGCTTTTTACTGGAAAGTCTACTTTGCCCGTTGCAATGCTTTTAGAAAACCAGGTCGATCTGGTTGTCACTGTTGATTTGTACTGCTTATTTAATTATCAATACGCCTCCCGGGTACACACACACACACACACGCACACACACACACACACACAGATTTAGTAAATGTGGTCCTGGGTGTCTGGAGCCCTACACAGTGCCCTGTGAAGGCAAACCACAGCAACTATGCTAACAATAAACTGAGAAAAACTTATACCACTTATGAAAATTCACTATAGATTAAATTCACTATAGAACCATGGCACTCGCATAATTTCCTGTGGTACTTCATGGTCACTGGGATTCATATATGATAAATAAGAATGAAAAATGAAACGATCAGGGATGTTCTGTTATAGAAAAAATAATCAACAATATCATTTTGGAAATATCACCAAACTGTTCAGGACTCCACTTACGTTGCCACTTGGTTTAACCCTAACGTATGACATTTGAGCCATAAATTCATGAAAATAGAGTTGAACCTAAAATAATGTTCTGTAATAAGTTAATTGTGAATGAAGAATTGAGTTTGGGATTCAAATTTACTTTAAAACATGGAACGATATCTAATTATGAATAAAATGTAAGGGTTCAAATTTGCTGTAATCCGAGGTTGTCCACCAGGGGGCATTGTGTCTACAGTATGGAAGGCTGGTTTTGGGTGGAGGCAATGAAACTCTTGCACACAAACACACCACCTGTGCATCCATATAATACTTGCATAGACTTACACACTACATGTACTGCATCTACTGTTCATGTCCATATTATGCAAACATTCATTGAACAATTGTGAGTGCGCATGCGTGTGGGTATGTGTGTGTCTAGCTGAAAGGGGCATTGTTTTTCAGCTTGCTATAGGAACACACACATATAAAGGTGTTTATTGCATATGTATATAGTATGTGTGGGTACAACATTATACTCTTGTGCAAGTAGTGTGTTGGTGTGTGCAATTGTATCATATGGAACCGCGTGTGTTCTGGACACCTGGCCTTACAAAGCACTTAAAATGTTCGAAAAATAACACTTACGTCTCACGTGCATGTCTGAATACGGTGAAAAAATCTGCAAACTCTTGATGTCGTGTGTGTGTTTGTGGTTTATTCCCTACACTATAAATTCTGCTTAAGTACCTGTTTGTAAAATCGCACAGGTAAATGTTAGAGTGAACGTTTTAACGAAGCTTCAGTGTGTGTGTGTGTGTGTGTGTGTGTGAGTGTGTGTGTGTGAGAGAGAGAGAGAGAGAGAGAGAGAGAGAGAGAGAATGTGAGCTGATCTTGTGCAATCCTAAATGTTGACACTGTGATGTGTAGATGAGAGAGACAGTGAGACTGCACAGCCGTCATCCACAATAAACATGAACTCAAAGGGCTCTGAACAAAATGCCTCTCTTCTTTCCAGTGTGTGTGTGTGTGTGTGTGTGTGTGTGTGTGTGTGTGTGTGTGTGTGTGATTACTGATGAAATGAAAAAGAATGAGGATATGAAAATCAAAGATGAAATGAACTCAGCAAGACCAAGAATAACTGAAGTTCACTACAGAGGGGGGTGAGAGAATTGACCACAAGGTGATGCTCTCATTAAGAGGAATAACGCAGTGTGTGTGTGTGCGTGTATGTGTGTGTGTGTGTGTGTGTGTTTGTGCTTATCTGTGTATTTCTGCAAGGCTTGATGGAATCGCTTAATGGTTGTGTTTATCACATTGAGAGACTCCTTTTAACAGCAGGAAAGCAGTTATTTAATTATCCAGCAGCTGTTGCACTCTGTAGCTTTACAGTCATTTCCAAAAGAACCTGCAGCCATGTCAGTCTCCACACTTACACACACATACACACACACACACACAGCAGAGGAGTAAAATCCATCACCTGAGAGCCATGTTGTTTCAGACAGCCTTGTTGCAGTGGGTGTATAAACTAAGCTATACAGTTTAGATATATATGGAGGCTATATATGTCTCGATATACCTTAGGCTCCGTTGGCATGCATCACTCCTCATTTAAGCTTGCTCTGAGGTTAAGCGTGCTCTGCCAAGGGTTCTGAAGTTGATTAAAGAATTTCAATTATATATAATTAGTATACCACAGTTTGCACAAGAGCTTTTCATTTAGCCCCAAGCAAAAACTGTGTAAAAAATGAAACTGGTGAAAGTAACGTGAAAAATACTTAGAAAAGAATACATACAAATTCCTCTTCCCAAGCAGACACCCCAAGTGCAAGAAAGCAACTGGGCCTTTAAATATCCCACCCTGTAGGTAGGGCTGATGAGTTCTTCTCTCATTAGCCATCATAAATATGTCTCTGCAAACCACTGAAATCCAGAAATGGTCAGAAAGCAAGGTTTGAAAATTAAAAACAATTTAACGATCACAGTACACATTCAAACCCAACCAGTCCAGATCATTTTAAGGACACCTAATGCAAAGTTTTCTGATCAAGGCTGTTGGAATAATGCATAGAAACAGGAGTCAGGGAATCTGAAATTATTCAGAACTGTTATTGGCATGTGGCTCTGAATTGGTAAGCAAAGAGAGTTAGGTACTAACTGTTTTCATCCTGAAGCAGGATAAGATGGAGTGCATCAATGAAAAGAAAACTTAGGAAAGATAAGCAAGAGAATTTTCCCAAATGGGTCAGATTAAAAACGAAATGAGAACTAAAATGGGCCAAAGACGATTGATGCATGCTGTCACTGCTGGCCATCAAGTCTGAATTTGTTAAACAGCTGGAATTTGATAATTTGGCAGGTGAGTTTGTGAAGGTTGTGTTCAGGGTTCCATGCATTGGTTCATATGTAGCAGGGTTAGTAGAGGGTCCTGTTTGGCTTCTTGCCCAGCAGCCCAGGATTTACTATAAAGATTAATGTGAATTGCCTGCTTCTAAAATACATATTTCTTTCGGTTATACTATAAGATTGACTTCTTAAACATTTCATATTGGGTTAGAACCCGTGACCTAATATTATTCGTCTCGAGTACAGAGGGACGTAGCGATATTGGCAAGGCTTCCTATTAAAAACTTGTCCTACCTAGCGCAACCTTGCCATCATAGGATGACAACCAGAGCCATGATGTCGAAGGCCCAGTCCGGGTGGGGTCCAGGGAATCCACTGGCATGTGGAACATCTCTGTTTGATATGTTGGTGAAATATATAATAATATACAGCTGTCCTGCATGACTGCATTTTCCTTGAATCTTGCCCCTACCATAAGTTAAGGTAGCCCCCGCTTGACATTGGGTGCTGTAGCATTGGAGTCCACCATTGATTAAATATTGACTTGGAAAAAGATGATGTGACTAGAGTATCCTAACTTGAAAAATATTTCAGCTAATTGTTGGCCTTCTGTTTGCAGGAGAATCAATTGTCTTCAAGGTTGGCCTCTTCTTCTCCATCCAGCTCAACCATGAGCAATAATCTTTGAACACTCTGTTCAGACTTGAGGGTACAGAACAAGCAAATCTGTGGTGGGAACTGTTTGAATATGTACCTTATCACTAGGAGGTTTTTCATGGTTTGGCCCTGGCATGGCAGCATGATGGGCTCAGCTAGCATCACAGCTCTGCTTGAGTCAACCAATGCCAGGACCAGACATCCCTCCATGATGACCATTTGTACTGCTTGGGATTTTCTCCAAGGGATCCATGCTCTTGCCAGGAGAGCAGTGGCTTCCTTTCCCCTTCCCCCCACCACTGAGAGAGTGTCTTCCATATGTTCCATATCTCCACCATGCTGGCAGTTCTATGTGAATCTTGTTTCTGGCTGATGTTCTTTATTTCAGTGGCCACCCTCTTGACTACAAGGGTGAAAGGCAACTCAACTGGCTGAACCAAACAGTGACTCATGCATATGATCTGGCTCATTAGTAGTCTAAGGGGAATTCCCATCAAATAGGTGTACTCATGAAACTAGGCTGCTGCCAGTGAAGATTTGCCAATATTTCTACTTTTATCATTTTATATATTTTTTTTATTTCTTCTGTCAGCAAGTTTTAGAAGGCTTGTTGGGTTTCTCCAATGTGGTAATGGGGCAGAAATATTGTCATTAATCCTTATTTTGCAAGTTTTGAAAGTCAGAAGGTTCCTTCCATGTCATCAGTAGAGATTAAACAGAAGTGAGCATGTGACTTAGCAGGGTTTGTGGTCCTCATCCATTTTCAATGTCCATAAAACACATTTAAACACAAGTGCCAAGTGGGTCCGGCTGTCTCGGGTAGATGCTGTTCATATATCCAGATTGGGTTTCTAGTTTCTTCTCATAAAATCTGGAAGGGTTTGAGGGAGAGTGTCAAAGAATTCTCAAGCACCGTATGACCTCTTTTGTCTCTGGTACACTGGCCTTTTTTTTCCTTTTCTTGATGATCTAGCAGCTTATCAGTACTCAAGAGTATTTGCTGTGCAAGGATGAGTTTGTTTGGACATTGATGCCATTTTTTTGGGGGCTGTCCATGGTGCTGATATCAGACTGGCATTAGTTTATAAGGGGTTCACTGTCTGTAGGGTTGATCTTTTGTTCCTAATGGAGGTCTGGACATGGTATTGACCTTAATTATGTTTGATTATTTTTGTAAACCAATTTGCTGCTTTCTCTAGTGTTATACTGCTGGTTCATTATGGGTATTACACATGGATGCTCTGTGAACAAGGCAACATGGTATAAAAAGTTTTTTTTTTTTTAAAACTATCAAGAAGTTTTGTTATAGCAGATTGTATGTATTCCAGGGTTTGTTGTATGTTGTAGTTTCAGCAGAACGATCTAAACTTAAGATCGAAGACCCCTGTCACGTTTACTTTAGTCGAATCATTTAACCAAGTAATACCTGTTTTTCCATTGGCCTGCATAAAATATTTTTGCAAACTTCAGATAGCTTCATTATAAATTAGAGATCAGTTTCAATGAACTTGTCTAATGTATCTTGTGTGTGTCTATTTGAGCTTTTTTCAGCGCTGACTCTCATCATCAATATGAGTAATTAATATATTGCATGCACGCAGGGAAGAACACGAGATCCGCAGATGCCAGCGCAGGCAGGGTGCAAGGCTGCGGGTGCGTCTCAAACCGCCAGCACCATCATATTTTATAGCTAATACCTCATATCTGTTTCAGGTGCAACATCTGCAGAGAAGCAGGAGTCTCTAATCCATGGGATATCCTTTTTCAGCTTGCTCACATCCACACAGCACAACACAGCACACAAGGCTGCAGCCACTAAATTTACTCCGAGTTATACTGTAATTTCTCTTTAACACGTCTCGGCTGAACGCAATGAGGGCTGAATGTGAGAAGGCACCGTACACCTTGCAATCTGCTTCTTAAAACCAGAGTGTGAACGCTGGCTCTGCAAAAAGGAGCTGTTAGCACGAAGTGTGTGACCCACCAGCAAACCATATGCTGAATTCTCAGAACAATGGCGCACAGAGGAAGGTGTTAAAATGAGTGTCAGTATGAAGGTGTATTCGCATGCCAGATATTTTCTTAGTTTTGAATATTCTGCAGATTAATGGAATAATTTTGCAACTTACCTTTTCCCTAAGGTACAAAAATTACCTGTGAGCTTTCTCAAATACTGTTTTGATTCTATGTGGTATGTATATAAAAGATTCTGAAAGTTCTGAATACTCTGTATACACACAATCACAATCTTTATTTACAAAAATGAAGATATGAGCATAAAGGATTATGTACATATGAGGAAGAGACAGAGCCGAGATATGGAAGTTATGCCTAAAATAGTAGCGGCTAGTTTAGATGCACCTAAAACAAATCTAAACTACATACAAATAAAATACAACTATATTTATAAAGGGAAAGTAAACTATCTGCAGTTGATATGACAACTTTTTTGTTGCTTCACTGATGTCTTTCGTTCTTTTCCATTTTGCCTGAAGCAGAATGTGAGCATTCGCTTCATCTCACTTCCTCTTCCATGAAATCCAACCACCACCATGTTTACATTATCTTTTAAAAACATCTGAATTATTCATGATTTCATCCTTCATTGTCATTAGCATAACTGATCGGCTCCATCTGTGTAGTCGATTGTGTGTGCTTAGCTATTGTCACATGCACTCGAGCTGCTTCTTTTCCCTGGATGTATGTTCACTGAGAAAAAAAAAATCAATCAACTCAAGAAACATGTCATCATCAGGAGGTCATTGTTTTACTATAATCATCTTTAATCGAATTACACATATACACGTTGGGGGTTTGCCATGAACATGCTGCGAGAGTATGTCTTCCTTTGCCTTGTGGAGGTTTTTATTAAATCAAAATGATGTCAATTTTACAGCGTGTCACTCAGAGGGCTCTCTTGTGTCTCTAAAAGTGTGCGTGTGAGTGTGTGTGTATGAACAGTGTCCATTGTTATTTTCTCCACATACCTCTCCCGCTGTCTGAGAAGCCACCTGTGCAGACTAGTGTGTTGGCATATGGGCATTTGGGTGAGGTAATTGGTAAAAACAGCACAGCTGTAGAGCACAGCGCTCAGGCCTGGGCTTCCCCAATCACCCCTACATACACACATGTACACACATGGACAGCCTAGAGACATGATACACACACTTACTGTAAAGATGTGCACTCACCCAAGCCTGAGAACACAAACCGTTACAAATGTCGAATACTTTTTTTTTTTTTTGGCATCTGGCATTGTGCTTAATTAGCAAAACAGCACTACATTCAATGGAAAGTCCACCTACTTTGTGTAAATTATACAAACATGAGTTTATAAAGACAACACGAGTCGATAAGTATGATTTCCTGATTTCGAGTTTTGCATTGCTGTCTTTAGGCAGCAATGAAGCAAGGGCTAAATCCCACTGGCACCACTATTAGCAAGTAGAATGGGATTGTGGGTAACTGTTAATGTGAAAATAGACCAAAATGTGGATTAAAGAAGTTTAAGCAACAAAATATTGATAAAATATTGTTAACAAAAAATCAATTTGTTCACTGTGTTTGGGTTGGTGGTCCTACTTTGTAAGTTTTCCATTCATATTTTAATTGAGGTTGAAATTTCCCCTCAGACAACAGATGCCAAGCTTAGAATGTTGCTTACAATGACTGAAGACCCACCTCCTCACCAAAAACCTCCTCCATATTAATGCACATGGGTTTGGAATGTGATGTCCAACAAGCTTATATAGGTGTGATGGTCAGGTGTCCACATACTTTCGACCATATAGTTATTTGTACTAGCATGGCAGTAAGGTTTGATGGAGACAATAAAGCATTTCTGTATGTCACTCTGGATAAGGACTCCCAAATTCTGTAAATTAAATGATTTTTGGATCAACGTAATGGTAAGAAAGTCATAGCACAATGTCCTTACACATGAACACAACGAACATTTGGCACTTCTGAAGCCTCACCAAGAAGCTGTCACAGCAAGTCCCAACTGATCCTTGAGCCCATCATTGGGAACAAGATTGCACCACCACTGGTTACAATACACCACATGGATCATATACCACTATATACAATATACCACGGATATACGAGGGGATGGGGCGTGGGGTGGGGGCAGGAGGAGTCATTGAGAAACATCACTGCATTTGACAGACAGGGCAACAGTCGGAGCCTACAGTGAACCCTCACACCTTTGCTCTTCTCCTGCTAACGAAACTGTTCAGCTGGAGAAAGCAAGCGCCGAGTCGAGGAGTGTGACAGAAAATCTGGACTATTACACCATTAAAAAGAACCGAGAGCTGTCATCACCACCAGAGCTTAGGAAGACAAAACCAAGGATACATTTATAACCATCCCTACAAACATTTCATTCTGTGTGGACTGAATGGCTGATCTTCCCATAACAAGCTTTTACACTACGACCAAATACTTATAAGTATTTGCTAAGGAATAATCTTAAAGATACTATTAAGGAAAAGTTAAGAGCCAAGTGGGATCCAGGATCACCCTTTCTTCAGTGGATAATCTCCTCTGGATACTATAGACTTGTTCCTAAGAACTACTGCTGTAATGAGAAAAACTGTCAGGTGATCATCCTAGTACTTATTCCCAATATGCTCTAACTGTGAACTTTCTCATTCCCCAGAAGAGGCTGGGTTCCTTTTTTGAGTTACCAGGAGAGTTCCAAAGAAGGAGTACCGAAGAGTCCCTCAAAAAAGAAGTGACAGTGGGGACCAAATAAGTAATCCGTTCTAAATCTACATCTGGTTTTCCATAAAGCTGCTCTGTACCAGTTTCTGTTGTTAAAAGCACCATACAAATAAAACTGAATTGGAATCAAATGCTGTTGTATTGAAGGGAAGCGACGCTAATAATGCAAAAGACGTAAACAATAACTATGAATTGCCTTCAGTGCTACTTGACATTAACTAGCTAACCTTGCTGTACTATGTGTATTTGTTATTTTAATATACATTACATGGCCAAATGTTTGTAGACACCTGACCATCACAACCATATGTGCTTTTTGAACATCCCATTCTAGATTTTTTTCCCACTTTGCAGGTATAATAAGCTCCACTCTTCTGGGAAGGCTTTCCACTAGATGTTGGAGCGTGGCTGCGGGGATTTATGTTCGTTCAGCTACTAGGGCATTGGTGAGGTCAGCCCTGATGTTGGGTGAGGAGGTCTGGGGTGCAGTTGGTGTTCCAGTTCATCCCAAAGGTGTTCAGTGGGATTGAGGTCAGGGCTCTGTGCAGGTCACTCAAACTTGGTAAACTGTGTGTTCATGGAGTTTGCTTTGTGCACAGGGGCACTGTTATGCTGGAACAGGTTTGGTCCTCTTGATTCCAGTGAAGGGAAATTGTAAAGCTACAGCATACAAAGACATGCTGTATAATTGTGTGCTTCCAACTTTGTGGCAACAGTCCGGGGAAGAACTACATATGGGTGTAATGGTCAGGTGTCCACAAACTTTTGGCCATATACTGTATATTCTTTAATAATTACAGGTTTGGTACAGACATGCTTTGGTACAGCATTTGTGTCTACTATTAACAAGCCCCTCCTCTACTGTTCCATGGTGCAAGATCGGACAAATTAGCGCAAAAGTGTCTTGCTTTATTCGTCCAAATTAGTCAGTACAACTGGGTTTAACTTTTTAAAGAGCTTCTCTTAGATCTGCTAAATGGTCACATTTAAACATTTCCTAGATTAGCCCAGAATTATGCCATGTGACCCCAGTGATAATAAACTCACGCTAAGACTCTGAGAGCCTTTGAAACTTTGAATCTTTTGTGTGTAGGGAGCTGGTACCCTGCCCCTCTCATGCTCGCTCTCTCTTTCAACCACACAATGATTTATTACCTGAAAAGAATGGAGAACTAATTAGTGGAGTAATTAATTATATAAATTTGCATATTTGCATTTGCAATTAGCGCAGTAGACTGATTAGTCTGAAACGCGGAGTCGGACTCATCAGATGCCGGTGTGTGTAGTGGACCGGAACGTGCGGGATGCCAGCTGAGGCATTTTTTTAGAGTGAAGGGGGGGCATGTGGAAAGTGTATGTGAGGGAGTGTAAGGTGTGTGTTCATGAGTGTGAATGTGTCCGAATGTATTATGGACAGGACTGCCCTTCAGATTCAGAATAGAATAACATGTAATAGAATAGAATAGATCAATGTATGTAGTATGGTCATTAACACGGTTTGCTAAGTGTGTTGGCTTTCGCTAGTTATGTCACATATTTATGTCATGTATGATTTAACTAGCAAAACCCAAAACTGAATAAATACAAGATGAACACCATATATGTTTATCCAATACATTTAGAGTTACACAGAAACACACTTTTGAGCACCAAATTGGGCAGATGGTGGATATAGCTAAGCTAACTAAGCATTCTCTTCTCCTGAGGTGAAAGAAAGAAAGAAAGAAAGAAAGAAAGAAAGAAAGAAAGAAATGAGCATGTTAAAAGAGTTGATGTAAACAGTGGTCAGGCTAGTATATTAGAAGGTCGACTAGCTAACTAACAAACTAAGTAGCTTGAGAATTCTCTTTTCTCTTTTGCTTCTTCTTTGTAGGGAAATAATTCTGTCAGGATAAGATTAATTATAGCTTTCTGCTCCTTGTGACACAGGTTTTAGGGCATTTCCAGGGCAGTGTAATGATATTTAGGGAGATAAAAAAGCTCCTGCTAGCTAATCTAACTAGGGCTTCTCCCGAGGTAAAAACAAGCATTTATATGCTTATACAATGCATTTAGAGTTACATTTTATTGATGTGAACCCCTTTTCACCATCAAAATGTAAAAGAAGGTATTGTATTACTGTATTATATTGTATTATGTATTGTAAAATTGTATTATTTTACCTCAGGAGGCAGCCTAGTTAGCTTAGCTAGCAGGATAGTTTTTTTCCTCACTTGTTAAAGTGCTCTGGAAAAAAAAGCCCTAAAACTTGTTTCACAAAGGGTGATGAAGAGTAAAAAGTAAAACTTACCTTAAGCTGAGATTTTAGCCTTACAGAGAAAACAAACCCAAAACATGAACTAGTTACTTAGCTGGTTAGCTAGCCAGCCTCCTGGTGAACTAGCCTAGCCTTAAATATTCAGATGCTCTTTCACTGGTTAACACTGATATTTTATATCAGTCTACAGATCTATTAGTTTTTTATGTCTAAAGGTTATTAAGGAAAGACAATCACATAATGATATTGTTGTGTTATTATATTATTATTTTATTATGCTATACTGAATTATGACATTAGTGTCTATCTGTTAATAATATCTTCTAAACAAATAGTATAAGGTGTTATATAACCTGACATTATGAACTCATATACACATTTCATGAAGTGTTATGCTCGTAACTATACCTGCTTATGAGTATCTACATAGATGAAATATTTTGTATGCTGTATTACATGTTGTAAAGGTGTTTATAATTGTTATGAATACTGTATTCATATGTAGAGTTAGTGAATAATTTTTCTAAAGCACAGGCAAGGTAGCGTCTTGTATCCCTGCTGAAATGTCCAAATGGAGAGATCTGACAAGGTGTAGTATTGCAAAAATATCCCTGGTAAAATGAACAAGGGATTTTCACAATTATATCTATGCTTCATAATGCGCAAAAGATGAAAAGGGCAAGAAGATTGCAAGAACGAATTTGTTTTATGACAGCGCACAGTTATGTCAGGGCCTGACTAACTAGCCCATACCAATGAGAACAAAGTAAAAGCGTGGAAAATATTCACAAACCCAGCGGTCCAGACTTTGGCGCAGTTCATGGTTTGCCTGTTCTCACACCTAATTCGACTCATCACTTATACCGAAGTGCGCTGAACTTTGGTCAAACAGGACAACAGCTGGGTTCTGCTGATTTATATCACTTCTGTCTAATCAGATCGAATAGTCATTGTGTCTCTATTAGTCTATAAAGCCTATACAGCACAGGAGCTGCATCTCATCTCATCTCATCTCACAGAGTGTGTTATACTCTCCCCAGACTGACAATCTCCTGAGATGTGACTGATCACTTGTGACAAGTGACGAACACTGAAATTAGTAGGCTATTACCTCAGTCGAGGAGGTTCTCTTTGCATGTGTCAAAGACAGGTACTGGGCACATCATTTTGGGAGAGTCTGTACAGCTTTCTGTATGAGAATTGATCGTAGAAACAAACACCTCCTCAAAAAGCTCAGCGTACATCCTCAACATCATGACAATGTTGGAATCTGCCTTGATTTTTTTTGACTGTAGGTAAATGAAAGCCTCACGGTGCCCATTAGCGGGTGCGCCAGATGATTGGTACAGGATGGAAGTCCCACGAGAGCGCACCACGTGACCAGCTCCACCGCGAGACGTCAGTGGCAGATGGCACGGGTACCCGCGCTGGCAGTTGGCACGGGTGTCACTTTTCTCACAGAGAGGGAGAGAGAGACAGAGAGTGAGAGGAGGGTGAAAACGAGATTAAAGGAATTCTAAGAGGCTCACAGTAGACACATGGAAGGCGCATGGTGCTGAGACTGAGTGGAATTTTGGAACATGCGAGCTAAATATTAAGAGAAAAAGCAGGTAAGCACATTTAAAATGATTTACCTAATCACTGTAAAGCATCAGTATCATTATTTTTGGATTATGCGTATAATCTTAACACCTACAGTTCCACTGTGTCCACCTGGACTTACATGAATGTTGTATATGTTAATTCAGCACTAGGGATTTTGCTGTCTAGTGTAGATACAATATCAGATACAGAAAAGGACATGACCTTACGATCCTATTCGGGATGTCTGCACATCGGAATTCCCAGTGCAAATCTAACTCTCATAGTGTCCGAAGAAATGTACGGTCATGTAAAGGTATATTTTCATTCCCAATGGCACAAATGATGTACATTATTTTTAATGCTAAGCCAAATTCAGTTTGCTTTGTGCAAGATACGTAAGTACAAAAAGGGCTGCATTGAAGATACAGTTCTAAAAATAATGGTGCATATTTGGTGCCATATATTTGGTACCATAAAGTACTTAACTTTCATTCTGCACCACAAACTTGTACAGTGTGTGTAGGGTTGGGAATTATTATGTGCTTGAAAAAACATCGAAAGGTTCTTTAGGAAGTCAGTTTTTCTTTTCCTTTTTTTTGTTGTTGTTTTAGAATGGTACCTTTGCCACTCTTATTTTTAACTGATTACGAGGTACTGTGTAGTACCCTATTTTTCTGAAAATGTACTGAATTAACACCTACAGTGCTGAATTAACTCAGCGTTATAATCATTCTTAATATTTTGTTTCTTCTGCACTTCTAAGAGGTTAATTCTGAATTAATTGGTGTTGTAATGAAGCCTTAATTTCAAAATTTCTCTCCGAAAAAAAATATTTGTAATGATCTTTTTGTGGAAATTTGATTTCCAAACCCTCTGGTCTTAATTTTAACAAACAAGCTCCGGTTTGGAGAGGTGCCATAAAGCCGTTATGGCTATCCAAGGATTTTCAGTATAGAAGAGTCCCAAGAAGACACTAGGGAACAAATATTGTCCTGCTCCCCTTTTGTAAAGTGTCAGGGAGACTAAAACTCCAACTCGCATTAACTGTGTCCTTGTCTGCAGGGACAATGTTGACCGCGCCACCAGATGAGCCAGACGCAATGCGCGAGCCTCAGTTCGGAGCAAGCTTTCCACGCTCAAGCATCCATGACAGTCTGAGACAAGAGCAACGAGATCATCGCAGACAACGGTTTGACAATTTAGATCTACGTGATGAACACTCGGACAGGGATGAAGAAGAGAGAGACGAAGACCAGGATGAAGAGCAGGACGAGAGCGGCCTAAGCAAAAGGCGCACTACAAGAAGACGCCAGTCAGGTGCCACGTGCTCGAACAGGGCCCGGCTGCGGCGCCAGGAGGCGAATGCACGCGAGCGCAGTCGAATGCACGGTCTGAACAGTGCGCTGGAGAGCCTGCGCAAGGTTGTGCCGTGCTACTCAAGTGCTCAGAAGCTGTCCAAGATAGAGACCTTGCGTCTGGCCAAGAACTACATCCGGGCCTTGTCGGAGACGCTCAGTGCTGGTACTCGGCCCGACATTGTGGCGTTTGCGCGAACCCTGTGCAAAGGTCTGTCTCAACCTACCACCAATTTGGTAGCGGGGTGCCTGCAGCTCAACGCAGGACGTTTCCTCGCCAGTCCCAGTGACGTTTCGCCTCCGTGCGATGCTCCCTACGCGTACGCAAATGCAGAAACGAGCCGTGCAGACGCCTCCAAACACTTCCGCCCTTTCTCCTACTGCAACATGTATGACTCCTATTACAACAGCGCGTCTCCGGACAGCCAGCTCAGCCCGCCGATGAGCTATAACGGCGTGTTCTCGTTTCAGAAACCCGACGAGCAGACGGAGTGCGTCGCGAGCTGCCGGTACGGCGCGACATGCTGCAGCGCCCCGGGACGCGCTTCCATCAGCCGGCCTTCTGCCTACACGGTGTCCCCTGACAGCCACTTTCCAAACGAGCTGCGCATGCGCAATCAGCCCTTCCAAACCCAGGAACAATTGAACCCCGTGTACCATAATTAAAGAGCAAAGGTGAAAGCACTGACGGAGAGGCGGAAACTAGTTCATTTTCCTTATAATGTGTATTATTATTTATTATTTATTATTTATTGCCTGATTTTACTGCATAGTTTATTGTCTTGTACTGTATTACCTAAATGTACTACCTTATTTATTGCACTCTAATAAATGTCATATTGTTAAATGTCTCGTATTTATTTTATTTAATTTTATTTATTTACACTTTTGTTTTTATTTTTATTTGACTTTTGTAATTCATTTGACTGCAAATTTCTTCATGGCACTTTTTTTTTTAAATGAGTGCTACCTAAGAAATATTGTATAATACCCTATTATTATTATTATTATTATTATTATTATTATTATTATTATTATTAGAAATACTATTAATACTCCTGCTTCTTTTTCTTGTTGTTGTCTGTTTATTAGGAACACTATATGCTGTACAAGGCCTGCATTGCGATTATTAATCATAATAACTCATGAAGAGCGATTATGTTCATGAGTTATTATTTTTATCTAATTAAAAAAACAAAGATTATCAATATCCAAGTGTGTTTGAATGAGCTTATCCACAACAAAATGCATATGAGCAATAAAGGGAATAAAAAAGGGAACTATGCAAAAAGAAACGGCGCATTTTACTGACGTGTGTAAGCCGGGTTTCAGACGCGCAATGTGTGTATCACTGTGTTAAATGTTTGTGTTGTAGGTGAGCAATGAAAATCTCGGAGCTCTACACTTAAAATAACACGTTTCATGTGCAAAACAAACACGAGCGCTTATGAATATGCTTCATGCGGGCTGTAAATATGATGCTGTCAGGTCGAGCAATCCGAGGACAGGAATGATGCTCCATGTGTAAAACATCCATGAAGGAAAAAAAAAAAACAACGTTTGTACTATTTAAAAGCAACATCAGAATAAATCTGGACTGTATGGCGATATCATTCATGAAGACTTATTGTATTTATTTATTTATTTATTTTCAAAAAAGCCGCATAAAGGTTTCAGCACGAATTTGAGAAAAATCTGACACATTTGTAAAGCGATTTAAAAAAAAAAGAAACATGCAAAAAAAAATAATAGGACTATTGACTATTATTTATTCATTGAACTTTAATTCTAATCAATATTGTAATCATTTTCTAAAACTTTATTATGTAGTAGATTATTGCAAAAAGGCATAGCGACATTTTGTTTTCCTGTGCTAAAGTGCAAATAATCATATTTTTTTTTTCTTATTTTTCTTTATATATATATATATATGAGAGAGAGAGAGGGGATTAATATACATTTATTATTTTAAATATAGCCTCAGATACATTACATTTAACCTGCATTAATTTTTTTTCTCCTACAATGATGATTGTTATTATTCAAAAAGATCAGTGAATAATCTCTAATAAAGGAAATCATTTTAGTTTAGTGGTTAACATCCAACTACAACCAAACCTGTCCTCTTCTTCTTCTTCTTCTTCTTCTTCTTCTTCTTCTTCTTCTTCTTCTTCTTCTTCTTCTTTGTTTTCCGTATGAATCGCATGTGTGATGGCTACAGCCGAAAGATCCCAGCTTGCACTGTCCAAGGAACATCTATAAATAATTCAGGATATAATATCTGGACTATCCAGACCATTCCAGGCCAAATCTGGGTTTGGGGAATATAAGGAATGCCATAACTGGGATATGTTTTATATATGAGGACATATTTAACGGCATTTCTAGGATATTATATCACTACACTGGCACAAGCACAAGCAACATTATCTTATCTCATTATCTTTTTTTTTTCTAAACACTCCTCAAGCAATTGAACACACGTTCACGTACATTTCATGAAAAATATTATTGAGAAGCAATTTCGTAAATTCGCAGGAATCCTCAAGAGTCGTTTTTATATTAAAACTTGGAAATTTAAGTCAAGGTTAAAGGGGCGGGGCTCAGGGTTGGACCTTTACTTACGACCTAATTCGTATTAAAATCTAAAGAAATCTCCTTACATGTCATATAAATCCCACCAAATAAATAAATAAATAAATAAATAAATAGAGTCATCTGGCAAATGTGACAAATATTCAGTTATCATTTCTCTGATATTTCCTTTTTCCCTCTCATTCATATCACTGTGTATCAACAAAAAGAAGAAAGGAATAGTACGAATCATTAAATCTGTTCAATCATATGCCTTCATCTTTAAATGTATGTATGGGAATTCTGGGAATGGTGAACTCAGGCATTTCCCTTGGGGCTGTATGAGTAATATGGGATGTCAAGGTGCATTTTAACATGTTATGTCCTGAAATGTGACAAATCAATCACGTGAGAAGTCACAAAATGTTGTAAAACAAAACATGAAAAAAGAAAAGAATCTTTCACTACTGAAAAATGTCCTGAAATTTATCATGTGCAGTGTGAATTTCACATTCTAACCACGTCTCCATGAGCCTAACCCGAGGATTCAGTGTTGGTGTGGATGATAAAAATAATAAATAATAAAAAAAAATAAGAATCCTATATATAGGCGTAAATCAGCATTGGGTGTTATGTAGCCTAACATTAACCATATGTTCCTAGATAATATCTGTGGACTGTTTTATGTTTCATAATATGAATTTTCTGACTTGAAGTGGAATGAATAGCAGTCAGAGTGTGGAAAGCTTAATCGTCTGCTACAATATCTGATGAAAATGCTGAAAAACGACAGAATTTCTACTATTCCGCAACTAGAAATTATTTCAACATAATAGTGTTATTTCAACATCTTTAGCTTCTCTGCTTGACACGATGTGATGTTTCAGTGCTCTAAGTCACCCATCATTTTAACCTCAAAAAAACAATGCTTGTGTTAAAGCAGGAAAACATGCTACTGCTGTATGCGCAGACCGGACTCCACCTTATGTCAGATCAGATCAGTCGAGTGTGCTAAAAGTTTAACTTTCAAGTTTTAATGAGAGCTCATAAGGACAGTCCGGGCGTGTGGTGCTTGCGAGATATAAAGGAGTTCAAGAATTGAATCAGTGATGTCTAATCCTCTACTCTGGGCACAGTGCCATGCATTTGAACAGGATGTGAAGACTCACTAGGTGTGCCCTGCCTGCTCAACGTGTGTGTGTGGTGTCTGTGTGTGTGTGTGTGTGTTCAGCAGGTGTGTCTCTGGAGTCCTGACTGAAGACTGAAGAACCTGGAGGCCTTTCACACCACACTTCCCCTCTCACTCCCTCAGATCTGCAAAGCTGAGGCAGTGTGACAGCTGCAACCCTAACAGGAGGTGTCTGTGGTGTGTGTGTGTGTGTGTGTGTGTGTGTGTGTGTGTGTGGAGAGAGAGAGCCTAGAGAGACGGGTTGGCAGGCATACACAGGTCCTTTCCCATAGTTCATAGGTTAAGCATGGACTGTCTCTCTGTCTCGCTCATTAGATGAACAGAAAGTGTACGAGAGCATATGGCTCACTTTAGCGTGGGAGTGTGTGGTGCACGAAGGAAACTGTGTAATATAGGTCAAAATAAAGTGTACTTTAACATCTATTATACCACAGCGCTGTTGAATCGTCGATTCTGACTGAAAAGCATGATGTGACATTCGGGAATTAATCAACAAAATATTTAAATGGTTTGCAGATGGCTGTGGAATCAGTGGAATAAAACACTACAGGATGTGCTGGTATTGGAAAATAATCAACTCCTGGGAGTAACTTCACTTTGGGTTAGGCTACATTACATAACAACCAACCTGTTGTTGATTATAGAAATATAATATATAAAGAGCATAGCAAGGTGGATACTCCCATGTCCCAAACAGCTAGCCTGCTAGCCTGCTAATCAACCGCTAACAAATTAGCTCGCATTTGTCACAGCTAGACATGAGTAGGTTTTAGGTATCTTAGTCTTGTTTTACACTGATATTATCAGCAATTAATTTAATACTAGCCCAAAATTTTGAATGTATCATGACAGCCAGAAATTTGTTCATCACTAACCCAAGCTAAGCTAACTGGCTATCTAGATAGCTGCTGGTAAATTAGCTCGCATTTGTCACGGCTAGCTATGTGTAGGTTTTAGGTATCTGAGTCTTGTTTAACATTGACAAATTTTCTACAAGTAATTATTACAAACCATTTTTTTTTAAATATCATGACAACCATGCATTTGTGCATTTGTTCATGACTAACAGAAATTAAGCTAGCTAGCTACTACATATAGGTGCTAGTAAATTGAATTTGTTATGTTGTCATGTCATCCGCATTATTTGAATATTGTGATGGATTAGATGTAAAGGCATGATGATTACAAACTGAGTTCGTAAGTAATGCTTCCCAAATCAGTTTCTTTTTAGACAGAAGCACAAAAAAAATTGCATTAAATGAAAAAAGTCGAATTTAGCCAGTGTTAGCAAGATGTAAGATGAGAAGTTAGCTATTTAAATATCAGTTTCATTTCAGTTCAATCAAATACACAACATTCCCACTGTGTCTTACGAACTAATCTGAATTAACGTCACATAACTGGACATACTGATAAATGAATTCGATCCATAGTCAAAACCGTAGCAAATGCTATCAGGGCACGCGCTCATTCTGAAACAAGAACAGATTCCCTTGGAGGCATCAGCTAAAATAAATAGGCTGTTAATATCAATCTGGGTGATTAAAAGTGAAAAATGTTCTGCCCTCATAATGGTGATTTAGTGCTTTTGAACCTCCTTCAGCTGCATAATGGCATGAGGGAGGAAAAAAAATGGGCAGTTTTCGTCACATTGTCGGCGCTTCCCAAAATTTCTAGCTCTGCGCGGGCCACAGATGGCCAGGGCCGGGAAAATCTCCCCATTAAACTCCTAATAATGATTTCTCCTGTGGAATGGGGGTGAATGTAGAAGAGAGAGAGCAAGGGGAGGAAGGGAAGCAAGGGGGGATTTGGTGTTTTAATTAGATGGCTTTAAGAAGCCGAAGAAGTGTGGAAACTGTGTGTCGTGGGAGGGGAGGGTGCAGGTGACAGCCAGGAGATGACACAACACTAGCAGCCAGGAACTCATTTGCATGGCAGAGCGAGGTCAGGTTGGCATCGGGCCTGAGGACAGCAGAGAAACTTCCAGAGTCACAGCTCCAGGGCTTGGATGCACTCGGAAGGAGGGAGGAGGAGGGTAGATGCCGGAGACTAGAACTATGTTGTTTGTGTGCATATGATTTTCTGTTTACAAGAAGCTGATAATTATGGTAAGTAATCAATGTCTTCAAAATAGGAAGTAGTTTAGGTGAAAACAAGATCGCAAGAGCAACTCCAAGCTTCACACAATCAGCTCCAAAGCTTCACACAATTAACTCCAAAGCTTCATACAGTCAACTCCTATGCTTCGTGGTATCATCTTCAAAGCTTCATACAATCAACTCCATAGCTTCACATGCAACTCCAAAGCTTCACACAGCCATCTCCAAAGCTTCACATAATTAACTCCAATGCTTCAAATACCACTCCAAAGCTTCACACAATTAACTGCAAAACTACACACACCTAACACCAAAGCTTCATACAATCAACTCCAATGCTTCATATACCACTCCAAAGCTTCACACAAGTAACTCCAATGCTTCATATACCACTCCAAAGCTTCACACAAGTAACTCCAATGCTTCATATACCACTCCAAACCTTCACACAAGTAACTCCAATGCTTCATATACCACTCCAAAGCTTCACACAAGTAACTCCAATGCTTCATATACCACTCCAAAGCTTCACACAAGTAACTCCAGTGCTTCATATACCACTCCAAAGCTTCACACAAGTAACTCCAATGCTTCATTTACCACTCCAAAGCTTCACACAGTCATCTCCAAAGCTTCACATAATTAACACCAAAGCTTCATTTACCACTCAAAAGCTTCACACAATTAACTCCAAAGCTTCATTTACCACTCAAAAGCTTCACACAACTAACTCCAAAGCTTCATAAATAACTCCAAAGTTTCACACTATCAACTCCAAAGATTCAAACAATCACCTCCAAAGCTTCATATGTTCAACTCCTATGCTTCACACAATAAAATCCCTAGCTTCATACAATCAACTCCAAAGCTTTATATAGTCAATCCTAAGCTGTGCATTATCAAGACCAAAACTTCATGGTATTAACTGCAAAGCTTTATGGTATCAACTTCACAGTTTTAACTCTATCAAGACTAAATATTTGAATTGTCCAAAGCTCCACTGTATCAACTCTAAAACAGTCTTTCCATACCTGAGTGTCCTAGTTGTGTAACAACAGATAACCTGAATGAATGAATGAAGCTTCTGTGAATTGAGAGGAATAATTTGCAAGGATTCCCCCTGGTCGGCTCCCACTAGAGCAGTATCAGGCACATCCCACTGGACCGAGACCCCGGGGTTGACCCAGGACCTGTTGGAGAGATTATATCTCGCAGTTGGCTTGGGAACATCTGAGGATCCCCCAGGAGGAGTTGGCCAGGGATGGAGAAGTCTGGGCTGACCTTCGAAGCCTGTTGCCACTGCAACCCCCACCAGGAGAAGTGGAAGTAAAATGAATGAATGAGCTCTCGTCTAGAAATGTACGGAATGATTGTTAATTAAAATAATTCTGTATTAACTCCATGGAGCCCCAGGATTTTATTTAGTTATTCATCTTAAAGCAAGTAACAAGGTAGAGGAATGTAAAGGGTCCTTGTCAAAACATTTCCACGTCAGCCCAAGGTTTCAGAATATAAAGACATAAAGAGTTTTCCCCAGAGAGAGAAGGAGAAACTCAACGCAGACAATAACCCAAGTTCACGATCAAACCGGGGAACCTGGAGCTGTGAGACGGCAACACAACCTGCTGCACTGCGTGTCATCCTCATCTATTCAAAGTTTTTTGTGTTTTTAAGCAAGCGAAACCTCTGAACTTAAATGTATACATACAGTACTTTAGAAGAAAGGTATTATAAATGTCAGTCAGTGTGAAATTTACTTGTGTTACACAAACTCGAATCACAGATGTGTTTAAATTGGAACATGGAAGGCTAGAAAGCTGCTTCATATCTAAACACAGCCTTATAAACATTGTCCACAATTATGAAACGGTAATAATCAGACATGGACTTGAAAGAGAACATAATCCTAAACATATTTTTTTTTCATAGTTCAACCAGATGGCCTAAGCAGAAGCTAACCATTACAAATAGAGTAAAAAACGAGCAGAATTGACTTTACCAGAGCTGAACATTACACATTCACACATACTGGGTAATGGTAATGCTGAAGGAATCCATTTAATGGTTGTAAAAGTGCCATTTTGAAGATTTTTAATTCCTCGCAACACACACACATTTGCCTTTAGTGTTACGCTGTCGATGCGTTTCTCAAGGTTCAGGTGTTCTTGACCTAAAACCTCTGGCAGATGGGAGTGTGTGTTTATTCTAATAGTCACAGAGCCGTGCGCTGCTGCAACAAATGCAACAAAGTCAAAGTCATTTAGTGTCGCAAAGTGAAGGTATGAAGTCTAAATTAGCATATGTGCTACTCCTGCGTCCGTGTACGCCACGTTTACGTCGCTTGTTTTGCGAAATGGGATGTGAAGGAAGAAATATTAGACAGAAATGTTACAGATTTGTTGATTAAAGAATGTTACATTGCAATAATAAGAGTAATATACTGAGAGTAATGTATAGCATGTAACTGTGAGGAACGTGGGTCATCAGAAAAGGCAATAGATAGACCTAAGTTAGAACGTTTGCAAGAAAATTTGCAAAATGAACTATGCTAATAATAATTCTGTCAAATAATGTTAGCTGGACCAGCTGGGGGTACGTAGCATTGCTTCTTGCTAACCAGCAACACCACCTTTCATTCACTGTTAGGAACGTTAGCGCTGATTAGCTGAACTGTCCCAATGCCACACACAGCGTTCACGCATTCCTCCTGTCCTTCATAACCACTTTAAACCTCAAATGTTCCCAAGAGCTCTTCTCCATCACTAACAACCCTTCCTCACTTTAAACAGCCATTAATATTCTACACGGCATCTCTCCCATCCTGTCCGACGCCACACCTTCACCACAATCCCATGATGCTTCACTCCTCCCCACCCCCACCCCCCACCCTCCTCTGGGAACGTTAGATTGGAGAGGACCGAGCTGTCTTCTCATGGTGGGGAGAAAACTTGGTTGGGATCCAAAAATGCGTCAGGCGGGACACGCATGGCCTGCTGGAGGCATCGACTCAGGCGCTAATGGGCCCCACAGTCGCCTGCACCACCTGGGGATCTGAGGGGGAGGGAACGAGGGAACGAAGGAGCGGTGCAGGATGAAACCAAAATGTTTTCACTTGCTTTCAGGTTTTGGGGGTTGAAAAAATCCATGAAGTGGAGCAAGTTGTTCAGGAGTTGGAGGGTAAATTTAGAAATGGGATGGTGGGTGAGATAGTTTTGTGAGACGATATAAATTAATGCACCATTTTTTTAAAAGGATGTGTGGAAATACAAATGAGGGTGAAGAGATAGAAATATAGACCTTTAGGAACATTTATTATGTTTATTATAACTTCTAGAAACCTCCATTTTACAGCATCAGGGAAATTTCTATAAACCTCTATATTACAGCATTAGGGAAATTTCTATAAACCTCTATATTACAGCATGAGGGAAATTTCTAGCAACCTCTATATTACAACATTAGAGAAGCTTCTAGCAACCTCTATATTACAACATTGGGGAAATTTCCTATGAAGGCCATATCTATAATGATCAACTCATACATTCATAACATGCACCTTATGGAAATATCTGATGCATTATGGATTGCATTGTAAGTAGAGAACCTAACACATCTAACAAATTTCAAGTGAGACATATTTTTAAAAAATCATTTACAACCATACATTTGTCACAGTTGGATCTGACCCAAAATGACACTTAAAACACTCATTAATAAACAGGCAACTATAAACTGCATTTTTAATAGGGATATTATTCAAGAATATTCAAAATAAAACAGAGTTTCATTGCTATTAGCATAAAAACATTGATAATAAACATAGAAATACAGTGTAATACATTTTCATAAATATTTATAATAATAATGTATCTAATGCATAATATATCTCTCTCTCTCTATCTATCTATCTATCTATCTATCTATCTATCTATCTATATATATATATGGTCTTCAGAGAAAGTGTTACTGAAATATTTATATGCAGTATATATTATAGCTTTAATATAAAATTTTACAGTATGACAGAAATTTCTAGAACTTATATAGTGCTAGAGAAACTTCTAGAAACATCTAGAAATATAGTATTGGAGAAATGTCTATATTATAGTGTTAGGGAAATGTGTAGAAACATCTATATTACAGTATTAGATACATTTTTAGAACTTACACAATATTAGAGAAACTTGTACAGACATCTAGATAGGTTCTTGTTTTACAGAACTTTCTATATAACAGTATTGGAGATACTGTAGAAGCATGCAGAAACGTCTGTATTACAGTATTAGAGACACACCTAGAACTATTATAGTATTATAGAAAATAATATTCTATATTACTCTTTCACTAAACTCTCTACAGTCGGAGCTGGATCCTACAGTGCCACAACTCCCGCACTTTGGAAACCACTCCTTCAGGATCTCCGAGACTGTCTTCTGTCTCCGAGTCTTGCCTTATTTAAATCAAAACTCTGGACACACATGTTCACAAACTATTTCCCATCTCACAAATAACTAATTTTATTTATGATTTCCTTGCTATACCTGTGCTTTCTGCTAACCACTTCTTATAGAATAGCTATGTTTCATGTACTGTATTTTGTTAATGTTACCATTCCTTTGGTTACTTAGTAAAGAAACCTTGGGTTTGTAAAAGATAAAAGGAATTATTAGTATATTACAGTATTCAGGACACATATAGAAATATTATAGTGTTATAGAAAATTGTATATTAGAGAAACTTCTAGAATATTTCTAAACAGACTTAATAGAATTGGTCATAGCCTTCAGTAGTTTGTTAAACCCATGCTGAATTACAATTTATCTATTTTTTAGGTGGTTTATTATTATTATTATTTAAATAAAGCCTCATAATCGATGTTCATAACATCATTGGAGCATAAGATTAATAAGAGAATTAGATCCGACTTCGTTTATACTTTTACACGTGTAAATTGTAATATGCTTGAATTTTAATTTTATTGGATTTTATACAAATAAAGTCATAAGAAAATGCACGTAATCAAACCTCACTTCTAATCCCTGTCTTTGGATTCAGTGAATTTCACTGAATGGAGTCAGAGAATATTATCTGAATTATTAAAATTGTTTCCAAATCTCCAGAGTGAATATTCTTCCCATCACTGTCGCTATTCTCTGAGCACAAGGTGTGAATGTTTCATCATGCGTAAAACGCTTTATTGAAATAGCATTATTCTATATTTATAAAGGCGATGAAAAACATAAATTATTTAATTAAAAGCATGTTCAAAAAAAGAAATCCCGTCTGACATATAGAGAGAGAAATTGAAAGAGAGAGAGAGAGAGAGAGAGCGAGAGAGAGAGAGAGAGAGAGAGAGAGAGTCGTAAACAGGCAGGGCAGGTGTTGACGATGCAAATGAAACGGATGACAGATGGCGAGCTTCTCTGTCGCTCACTGTGCGGATAATGGATGAAGGTAATCAAATTCCTCTGTGGCTTCATGACTTTCTGCACAACTTTGTCATCAATAGTGGCATCAAACGCTGCCGACGCACAACTCAACAATAACACACACTTACACACACACTTACACACACATACACACACAAATACTATCTACCTTCCCTAAATAATCCTCGGTCCTTTCAGAGCAGGAAAAAAAAATCTAAAGCTCCTTTTATGGTGGTCTTTTTAGTCATCATGCCGCATGTGTTCTTCCTGGGAAGGATCTGAAAATCCACACTGCCACGCATGAGTGATTTCTGAAAACATTGCAATTTGCATGACAACGCATTGATCAAAAAAACAAAAAAGCAAGCAAAATGATTTCAGCCTTCATGTCGTGGCCTGTTGGTGCTTCACATACATGCTGTAGTGTCAACACAGCAAACAGCTACAGTCCTTAAAAACAGGATTCATCCACCATCTTTAGGGCTTAAACGTAATACTCCTGTCAGGTTTCTCTGTCAAAAGGGTTCTAAGTAGATCCTGTTTAGAAAGCTAGGAACCCATAACCCTGAATTATCAAAAGAACTACTGAGGAACCCTTTGTACTGATGGTACTATTTACACACATATTATGCTTTATATACTATAACTACAAAGGTTCCAAGCAGAACTGCTTTAGGAAACTAGGAAACCTTAACTATCCAGAGTACCTTTGAGAAACCATTTTCCCTCAATAGTGTAATGATGGTGTTACGTAAGCTTTATGAGAAATTGTTCCAAGCAGAAACTTCTTAGGAAGCTAGGAACCTTGGAGGAACGTTTGAGGATCATTTTTTCCTCAAGGGTTTCAAGCAGAAGCTAATGGAACCTTTGTGGAACCTTTTTTTCCCAATAGTGTACTGATGGTACAATGTACACATAATATTTACATGAAACTCAGAACCCTTAATTATCAAAAGAACTTCTGAGGAGCCTGTTTTTTTTCCCCCAAAATATGTAAAGGTGGTACTATTTACACAAAGGCTTTATGAAAAAGTGTTTCAAGCAGAACCTCTTTAGGGAAGAAGGAACCCTCAACCATCCAAAGAACCTCTGAGGATCCCTTTTCCCAAGAGTGTAATGATGGTACTATTTACACATAAAATTGACATGAAGCTAGGAACTCTTACCCATCCAAAGAACCTCTGAGGATCCCTTTTCCCAAGAGTGTAATGATGGTACTCTTTACACATAAAATTTCACGAAGCAAAGAACCTTTAACCATCCAAAGAACCTTTGAGGATCCCCTTTTCCAAGAGTGTACTGTTGATATTATTTACAAATAAGCTTTATGAACAAGGGCTGCAAACTCCTTATGAAGCTAGGAAGCCATAGGCATCCATTACTATCCATTACAGACTATGCCCTTGGAAAAAGGGGTTCCTCAGGTGTTCTTTAAGAGTTTATTGGACAATGAATGGCTTTTAACCACCTAAAAGGGCTCTTTATGGGGACCTTTTCTGACAGGGAAACACTCTGTTGTAGGGTTCTGCACAGAACCTTTAAGGGTACCTACTCTAGAGGAACAACCAAAGAAAACAATAAGGGTTCTACATTTTCTATGACTGTCTGACATTTGCTTCTTTAGTTTTGCACTGGAACTAAGATAATAATGTAGCTAACGTTCTCTACGTCTATCTCACGTTTCACCCTTTCTTTTCCTTTTTAATTCATGCAAATCTTATTGTGATGTCATTTTACTTATATATTTAATATAATTTGTATATTTGAGTTCAAAATCGAACCATTGTCCACAACACTTCTAGGAGGTGGAATGATACAAATTGCGTGAAAAAAAAAATCATTCTGGTTCATCAGCTACATGGTGAAGGTTTGTTCGTGTTTGTAGATTAAAGCAAGTCATACCATGTCCTAAAACACGCGAGACATCATTTTGAAGCAAATATTAACAGCAACAACAACAAAGAAAAGGATTTGGGTAGATTTTTGGTACTTGCTAGCAAAATTAGCCTTGTAGCTCTAGTACAAAACAAAACAAGCAGGTCTGACAGACCTCAGACCTGACAATATGTCTGCTGACTGAGTATATTTGGAGTAATTGGAAATTTCTGGAAAAAACAGATTAGCAGAAAGGTACATGAAAATTTGAACAGAAACAGTGTTTTCTTTTGCAAATCCTACATCTATTATCAACGTGCTAATTACGCTTAACACAATTCGGCAGCACTAAGATATGCTGGATAATAAAGCTGTTTACATCCAGACTCGTGTGTGAGAAATCTGCCTTGTTACTGTTGTCGGATTTTTTTTCCAGGTTTTATTTTGAGTCGCTGTTGCAGCGCTGTACACGATGACAGCTTGTTGTAGTGTGTCAGAAAGTGACGATGCTAAGAGCCTTCATAAGGTAGTTCTTTAAAAAAAATAAAATATATATCACGTCCCTGAGCACTGAACGTTTCAGACATCACCTTGTATTCACAACATTGTGTGTTTTTTTTCCCTTTTAAATCAGGGACTAATGAATAGATTGTGTGGTACTGTGGAGTGCAAAAGTTTGTACCCCAAGTCAGAATAGGGCCTAGGGAAGATAAGGGTTTTATTTACAACAAAATATTTAGTGAGTTAGATTTCAATTATGTTCTCTCATGATCAAGGAAAAGGTCAAATAGTGCATTTCAGTATTAATAGGAGCAAAAAATGACAAAATCTTTCTGAATATTTTTTGTACATTTTGCAGTTTCCCAGTCACAAACCATGTGGGGGGTGTAAAGCTTTGTAATCTTCTGCCTATCTAGGACTTAAACCATGTTAGCATATCATCTCATGTTAGATTCTACCTACTGTACTAAGCTAATTTGAGAAAGCAGAGACACCGGAGAGTGCAAAGTTCTCTGTCCTGAAGATTTTCCCACGGCAGAGAAGCTCTGACACTGGAGACTCCTTCCAAAAGTGTTTAATAATCATCTCTGTACAGAAAGCTTTACCTTATCAATGATACATTTTTATCTGTTTATTAGGCTTAGTATTAAGTATTAAGTATTAAGCATGCAAGTCCCTGTGAACATGTTGTTACCAGAGAAATGATAAGGTATTAGAGTGAAAGCATTACTGAGGGAAAGGAACTGTCAGAGCTTCTGTTATAGAAAATGAACAAAATCAACACCTTCTTACCAATCAGAATCAAGAATTCACCAGCACTATGGTATAAAACTAGATATTCATTTATTAATAAAAAAGCAATCATATATACACATAAAGACAAAGTACATGCAAACAAACGTTAATGTATAGAACAATAAGGGCAGCGGTGGGTGTCGAGGCATGGATGAAGGAGCGCTGGTATCCTCGGGCGCGGCTGCCAAGCTGCCAGTCGGTGCCGTCACACCTTGCTGCTTTTAAAGACTGCCCTGCAGAGACACGAAAGAGTGAAGTACAGCCCAGGAGACTTTTACGAGGTGGGAACCGTGCCAAGAAATGCCCACCAGGGAGGGTGGGGGTGCACAGAGGGCACAGACAGCCACACTGCACCACCACCACCCCTCCCCTCCCCTCCCCTCTCCCTCTCCACACACACACAGAAGGGCACATTCACAGAGTCTTACACTGATTCTAAGCTGATCTGAACAACCGATCAATTCCCCAGCCTGGCATAACAGCACAGTGTGATATATGCGCATACGTGAAGGCCTGCTTTCCCCTCACTCAAACCCACGCCTGCAATGCCGAGCCACATAAATGACAATGGGAGAGGGAATGTAAATGAGGCCGCTATTACACGGCCGCGTTCATCAAGCGAGCCTGGAAAGACATGGATGGCCCTGATGAATATGCATGCAGATTTGTTAATTAAGTTAATTATTCTGCTGAAAATTCATTTGCCTTCCCAAGGACATTGCAGCAGTGATTTTAAGATGTTTCTATCATTAGTCATGCACAATGCAGTTTAAAATCACATATGTCCACTCTTTTCTTTCTTTCTTCTCCTTTTTTCGAGACAGGAAGAAAAAAAGGGAAGTTGAGGTGTGTGTGTTTGTGTGTGTGTGTGTGTGTGTGTGTGTGTGTGTGTGTGTGTGTGTGCGTGTGTGTGTGAGTTTTGTTCAGACAAATGACAGAAAAGCTTATGTAGAGATCTGTGTCTTGAAGGAACAGTTTAGAAAAAACACACACAGTTTTCCATTTATCACAGATGTAGTCACTCAGATCACATGCCTGGCTGATCATCTCATATTTGCTTCTTTAATTTTGCACTAGTTTTTTTTCTGATCCATTACTTCCAACTATAGCCTACAGCTACACTGCTAATGTGTAGTATGTGCTCTGTTCTATGTAATGTAACAGATAAATAAAACCTGTCTCAGACTTTATCATAAACACATGCCATAAACAGTTATGCTTGGTTTACGTGGCATCGGTAGACTCCATCGTCTCATTTTGTTGAATCGTGTAAAAATCATTTTTAAACATTTTGCAACATGGGTTGTGTTGCGCTGGTCTCCCCTGGGAGCGTCTCTCGGCTGCGAGTGCACACATTTAGACAGAGTTCATGGCTGTGTCCCAAACAGCACAGTGCACACTAAGTAGTACGGCTAAATACAAGGGTGAGTCAAAAAGTCAAGATGATAAGATGATATTGTAGATATCATACCAAGATGGCAAAGATGATATTCTAAGGAAATCAAGTCAGCCAGCCCATGTGTCTGAAACATTAACCTTTTGTCTTTATGTACTTTATGTACTAATTGTGTAGAGACCTAAGATAAAGGTGAAAACTAAGCTCAAGGCACATCTGTGCTTTTGTCTCTATGATAATGTGAAGGTATAGGTGACGCTGTCAGGCTGATTGGATTAGTATCCACGCATTTGAATGACACTGTTATGCTGATGAGATCAGGGCTGGGGTAACCAGATGATTCCTGTAGTGCATTTGCATGCTNCGAGTCTCCTGGTCTTTACGGGGAAAGTTTCCAACAGTAACTACAAATGTAATGTACTGTTTCTGTAATTGTCAGACTTTTAGGGTTTGACTCACCCACGTAGTAATGACACTGATAGTGTTTGTAGTGCAGTAGTATGCAGTTTGGGATGCAGCCCATGATTGCTCAATATTAGAGACGTGTAAAAATACAATACAATGGGGCAGTCGTGGCCTAATGGTCTGAGAGTCGGACTTGTAACCTGAAGGTGAACCTGAAGGTCGTGGGTTCAAGTCT
>CM074965.1:15588536-15599848 GCA_037577455.1 Pangasius macronema | reverse complement strand
TCACTTCACTCAATCATTGGCATGATTAGCAAAGCAAGCTAACTGTACTAGTCATGTACACTCACCACAGGCACCAACAATCTCTGGTATTTCATTCCAAGCTTTATTTTTCTTCTAAATGTCTCTGTATACATTTAACGAGAGGTTTGCACATGAGAGGGCAAGATAAGGTTTTCTTCCATTTTTGTGCGTCAGACAGTTGTGCAAGAGGAAGAGAAGAAAAGTTGGACACACACATAGCATAGGATTGGTCTGAGGAAGATTGTTTGAATTTGTAGCTTTAGTTCTTCAAACCTAATTGTTCAAAGAACAGAGAAAATTTCAGTTGTTGCTTGTTGCTGAAATCATTGCTCCATATCACAGGGCTACTGGGTAACTCATAAAAGCAAAAGCTGTACTGGCTTTCCCTAATGGCAAATGTTACGTCCAATGTTTTTTTTTTCTTTAATCATTTAAGATACGTTAGATGATGCTAGATACACAATATAATAACACACAAGAGGATACTCCGAATTACAGACAGACAGACAGACCTACAGGCAAACAAACAGACTGAGCGACAGCGTGAGGGCCTACAGCCGTAATGAAGACGAGATTAAAACCAAAATCCTTTGATGAGCAGATGTGTATCTGACTCAATTAAATCTACACCTGGCACTTTAAATTCCTTTAATAAAACTACAGCATTTAAATCGACTTCTAGCGACTTCTGCAAATAACTGTGGTACTCTTTAGAAGTCAATTAAATGAAATAAACGGTATTTTCTTCTATTTTCAGATCATCTTTAAAAAAGAAAAATAAATATAATATTTAGAAAATCAGGGTTAAAAGCTTCTACTTGAGGTGTTTTTGTATCCCTGCCAACATTTCGGTTTGAATCCACTCCTGTGTTGTAGGTTGTGCAATGAAGTGTTAATTATTCCACTATCGAAGACTGGAAGGCTGAGGAACAGCTGGTATATTTATTATACATTTCACCGCGCTTTTATTCCATCACTTTTATACCACCCGTGTTGTAAAATAGCAGCGATTTTAGAATGGAATAAAAACTGAGTTCCTTAAAATGAAACCGAGGCAAGTTTTCGAGTGAAAAACAAAAGTCTGCCTTGAAGCATCTGCACTCGTAATTATTTATTCATTCGTATTATTTTGCATGTGAGAATGAAAAAGCTTAAAAACATGCTAAGATATGTGAATATTTCATTCTCACTTCCGATTGGAAAATAAATGGTCTGGTCTTTTTCCAGTCGTCAGATATCCAGTTTCAGTGCCCACTGTGGCCTCAAGGGTCTGAGATGCTTTTCTGCTCACCACGGTTGCAAAGTGTGGTTATTTGAGTTACACTAGGCTTCTAAACCACACTAAATGATCTGATGTTCGATGAGAACATTAACTGAAGCTCCTGACATGTATCTGTGTGATTGTATGCTTTGTGCTGCTGCCATGTGATTGGCTGATTGGTGAGTTAGCAGGGGTACAGGTGTACCTATTAAAGTGGCGTGAGTGGATATCAATTTTAATCCTGATCATTGCCCAAAAATTTTTAAAATATAAAACCAAATATAAAATATATAATAATTTACTGATGTGATAATATTTATTGTATTTCTTATTATGATATATTTAAGTTTTTTGCAATAAAAACCTTTTTTTTTAAGTACATGTCTGAAATTCATACATTTGATGGATGTCTAACATTTTACTTGATTTTAATTCTATTGCGCATTTAATAATAAACACGATCACAACTTAGAGAAATCTGGATGTAAACATAGATCCCTAACAAACACGCCAGAGGCGAGAGCGATGAAGAAAAGCCCCCTGAGATGACACGAGGAAGAAACCTCGACAGGAACCAGACTCCAACAGAGACACGTCTTTGCATTTCTACAGATATAATGGAGAGTCAGACGGTACTGAGTGTGTTAAAAGGATGTTCAGTCTGACAGTATGACGTTCTGAATAAGAGTCCTGACATGAGCGTAAGAGCAGTCTATTGGATCAGACTCTTTTTTTTTTTTTTTTTTTTGCAGCCACCTTCATCCAAGGCGACTCCCGTGTTAGCGCTCGGTACACTGAAAGATTCACATTGCTTGTTAGAAAATAAAGTCTCCTCATCTTCCTCCTTGTAAAGTCATTAGAATTCATACAACAAAGCGACTTGGCACGATGCCTGCTATTAAAATGATATGAAATGCACCAGGTGCCTGATCATTTATTTTTCAGCAGAAGGTCACTCTTTGGCATTACCCCGCCTAATTTTTAATACAATAATAAAATGTTACAGGCCGTAATTGCAACGAAGAGTGGTTTAGATGAGCTGTGTTACAAGGGAAGGTGTGTATGTGTGTGTGTGTGTGTGTGTGCGTGTGTGTGTCGAACCCGGCCTCAACGGATGCTGCAATGTTATTGATGTTATTCAATCATTTATAGTGAAGTTTTCTGTAAAGATTTTTGGAAGGAGTCTCCAGTGTCAGTGCTTTGTATCAGTCTAGCTTTGTTTAGTATCTAGGCTACTGCATGTCTCATGTTCCCAAGATGGCAGAACTTACCTTGTTAGAAAAGAAATAGTCTCCTCATCTTTTTTACTCTTTCTGAGAATATTACGTTAACATGAAAAGCTGTGTTTTTTGTCTTATTAAGTTTAAAAGAGAGAGAGAGAGAGAGAGAGAGAGAGAGAGAGAAGGCTGGTGAGGGAACATGGTTTATAACAGGATTTCATAGAAGTTCCACACCACTGAATGTATCTATAAATGCATCATTCTACAATTAATAAAAAATAGGATTGTTAGTAAATTGTTTTAGGAAAATAATCAACTTTAGGGTGGTAAAAGGAACTCACTAGAAGATTTACATTTACATTTATGGCATTTGGCAGATGCTCTTATCCATAGTGACTGACAATAGTGCTTTAAAGTCTACCAAACACAGGACACACAGGACACACAGGACACACAGGAACTGCTAAAGTGGCGTAAACTACTAGAAATAAACTACTAGAACGCACAAGAACACACTGTTGTTGATTATTTTCCTGTAACAGAAAGCCACCATGTTGTTTATTCCTTACTGACATATCCTGACATGTTTAACAGCACATTTATTCTATGTTTCATTCACATTAGAACGATATACTGTATATAACACTTTTAACGGACACTACGCTGTATTGCTCTTCCTTACTGTAAGCGCACATCAATGCATTTCAGTGTGATAAATATGAGGGTGGATATATTTCTCCAGCAAGTAACTCACACGAATAAAAAAAAAGCCAAGGCTAATTTAACATGTGATTACTGAAGACTTGCGTAAAGAAGAAAACAGAAAGTAAATAAAGACAAGACTAGCCCGAAAGAATGGAGGACATTGAGTATGGAGGCCAGAGAAGGCTGATGAGACGCAGTCGAGTAGAAAACAACAGCTGTTTCGCTCCTGGCTACAAACCTGAGGAACACGTTTGCCAGGGTGGTACGGAGACAGCGAAGGAGGATGTCTTTCAACAGAGTAGGAAACAGATGTGGTGTGTTAGTTTATCCACTCTCCACCCTCCTACACTGTTCCATACCTATTTATAGAATATGTTCAGGCTGGAGATAAGTTCTGCCATCCTGGGAACATGAGACATGCAGTAGCCTAGATACTAAACAAAGGTGCTGACCCTATAAGAAATCATCTTTTCTAAGACATCATCCTCTAAAAGTCAGCTGTGTGAAAGTTTTATTTGCTTTAAAACTTTTTTTGCTTGAGAAGTAAGAGAGTTACCTTTTTCACTGCAGTCACTGTTATGTAACTGGTTATCAAAATAATGCTACTGTAAGGAACTGCTGTTGTTTCTGGTAGCGGATCATTGGTCTGCAAGTTTGATTTGGCACAAGTTGGTTTTTTTTTTTTCTCCGATACCACACACCCTTCCTGATTCAGCCCTCCCATTTTATCTGGGCTTGGGAGAGTATGTCCCTAGTGGCTGGGTCAATTCCCTGCCCAGGAACTGAACCTGGGCTGCATGTTTTACATAGAACAACAATCTGGCCAAGCGACATTTTTCTGTCCAGTTTTGTTGAACCTGTGCCCACTGTAGCCTCAGATTCCTGTTCTTGGCTGACAGGAGTGAAACCTGATGTTGTCTCCTGCTGCTGTAGCCCATCCACCCTCAAGCTTCAATGTTTTGTGTGTTCTGAGATGCTTTTCTGCTCACCATAGATGTAAAGAGTGGTTGTTTGTGCTACTGTAGCCTTCCTGTCAGCTCAAACCCACCTGGCCAATCTTCTCTGACCTCTCTTATAAACAAGGTGTTCCTAATAAAGTGGATAGTGAGTCTGTCCAAGTCTGGTGTTATAAAGCAGCGTGCGAAATTATGTGGCTGTTCCTCCATTGGCAGCAGAGAAAACAAGTAATTTGAGGTCATTCATTAGACGTATCACCAGAAGGAGACCATCATTTAATGTCATTTAATTTTACAGTTTAGAAAACAAGCTTTCCGGCAAGCGATATCTGACTCAGTATGTGGTATTAATTTTAAAAAATGCAAAATTATGTTATTACAGTGCAAGTTGTCCTTCTTTTTACGACCAAGCACTGCTGAACTAAACACAGTAGGTACGTGTGTGGTGGTTTTTTCAAGTAACAGACAATAACAGGGAATTTGATTCCTGCTTTCAGTCAGAACCTCAGAACCCAGAAGCTACCTAAAGCTTAGCTCTTATCAGGAATGGAGTTTGAACCCACGAGAGCTTTTGTCCGTTGCATTTTAAGTGCTAAGTGCTGAAATCTGTACTGAATCTTACTGTTATTATTCTGTTACTGCTCATATAATGTGTATTTGGCTGCTAATGACCAATGAAACTGAAAATTGGTGGCATTTATTTCCAGTCTTGCCCTTTCTTTGCAGACTTTGTCACTCATCCTACTTTATCGAATGTTTACTTAAGCAGTCATGTCTAGACCTGCACATGCTATGTAATATATTACATGTGTAATATAATAGTAATAATAATGCAATAAATGCAAGAATAGTTAGGCAACAGATTCTGTACTACTGACATGATTAGATATATTTTATCCTATGTTGATTGTAGACATCATGATTTTTCTTAATATGACATATTTTTGTGTGGAACTTCTAAATAAAGACCTCACTGATGTTTCATTTGTCATAAGTCAGAAACTTGACTGGATACATTACACTGTAAGAATCAGTGAACAGATAAGATTAAGTCGCAGGAGTTTTCCTATCCCTGTGCACCTGGATGTCGCAGTGGTTAAGGTGTTGGGCGTAAGATCCAATGGACGAATGCCCTTTTGGGTTTGGACTTCACTCCTGGTAAGAGCTTCAGCTGGATTCTGATGTATCTGAAATTAATTGGAAACTTCTTAATGGAAACCTTCAGGAATTACATGGAAACCATTCAAACAAGTGACAACCATTCCTTGAAGAAAGCCTTCAGAGGACTTTCCTAATGTAGTGCTACTGTAAAGCAGTAGTGGTCCTGACCAGGATTCAGCAGTTACTGACAATGAATGCTTGAA
Source organism: Pangasius macronema (assembly GCA_037577455.1). NCBI lineage: Eukaryota > Metazoa > Chordata > Actinopteri > Siluriformes > Pangasiidae > Pangasius > Pangasius macronema. Next base: position 15,594,321 of record CM074965.1, on the reverse strand, counting down.
AGGTAGGACTCATTTTGCAGGAAGACTTCTATGAGTAATGACACTGCAACCACCCACCAGGATGGCCGAGTGGTTAAGGCGTTGGACTTAAGATCCAATGGACAAATGTCCTCGTGGGTTCAAACCCCACTCCTGGTAAGACATGAGCTTTGGTGTACTTCTGTACCATGAAATGGAAGCTTTTGGAAAGTCAAACTCTAATGGGCAAATGTCTATGTTGGTTCAAACGGTACTCCTGCTACAATGCTGAAATTCAACTTACTAAATTACCAATTAGGTTCAATCGTATGGTGCACTTAAAGTACAGTGGACCTCTTTGTACTCCAGATATGGGAGATGAAAAAAATCCAATTCTGGGTATGTAAATGTTCAGCTGTATCCTCGTATTGTATCCTGTCTCACTGGTGAATCACTTTGGATTAAGTGTCTATTTAATTCATTATAATTATATTCAAGTAATACACTATACTTTCACTTTGTTTCAAAGAACACACTTAAGGAAATGACACAGCTCTTGGTTTAGGTATGCTACATAGAGCAACGGTTCTCAAACAGGAGGTTAAGCACCCCCATGGGACTGTAAAGCATAGCCTGAGGTTCTGCTATTTAACACGAAATTCTGCACTGGTGGCTACAAGACTACACTGAATCTACTACTAAATAAATACTAACAAAGCTATTAGTATTCGAAATACACTGTGTAATGAATAAAACATTTGCATGCATGCTGTTATAGGTAAATAATCAATGATGTGGTGGTGGTGTGATGCAGTTACTGTTATGACCCAGAAATTTTTTCAAAGACAGCATATCCGGACATGTTTTATTCCTCTTATAAGACAGCAATTTGCAAACAATTGCAAATTCTTAATTTTTAAAGAATGACATATGTTTATATGTTTAACGTTACAGGAAAGTTAGTTCCTGTTATCACTTATGTTACGGCAGCATTAATTTGGCATTCCTGCCAATAATGAATGTGAACACCTTATTTATTTTCAAAATATATAACATGTTTTTATTTCAAGTGCAATGAGGTAGCAATTAATAAAATGCATACTGAATCTAGTTGTGTATTTAGTTCAACGTAATATTTGCACTTTTTCGGAATTTGTATGACATGAAATTGTTTTACATATCTATGCTGTTTTTGAATATTTTTCACACTAAACCAAGGGTATTCTCATTAGGACTTCCATCTACTGCACATTTAAGCATAATGCCAGATGCCCATAGACCTGAGCCACGTGTATGTTGTGCTCAGGCCACTATCACATGCAGTACAGTGCTGGCAAAATAGTCATCATGCTCTGGATTTGGTTCAGCATTGACCTGCGCTAAGCCCGTGCAACCACAGAGGCTCCAAATGGTTCAGACCACTGCTGCCATCTACTGTATAACAGTATGTTAGCTAAGATTCATTACTCAGAACCCTCTGACTACTCATGGTGGCATTTCACTTACAGTTGTCATTCTTCTCTGTTTGACTCTCAGATCCATTTTTGCGGTTTCACTATGATGCATATGAGCATGTGCTCAACTCTAGTAGTGGTTTCCTTTAAATTGAGCTTATATAAGAAATCATTACAATATATATATATATATCCTCATATAAAGAGTACCTTTTTTTTCCCTGTGTGAAACCTCAACCCGTTTGTAGTCAATGAACTCTTTTAAGAATTACAAGGTGCTAATAAACAGAAAACATTTTAAGAGGTTCAACTGACTTTAAATTGTCCCCAAAAGAATACCAGGTTCATCTATGTTATTGCTCTGAGAGCTTAATGTTCCTGATTTCTACTTAAAATGCAGTAATATAGATGACATATGTGTATTTGACATTTTATACTATATTATATATACTACTATACAGTATTATACCACTACTTTTAACTACAGGCTTTCGTGAATTGCAGTATGCTCAACTATCTCAGCTACAAGTTCTAACGAAAGCAAAATGGAGAAAATTGCATTTAAAGATGCCTTAAAGATCACAGCGCAGAAGCACCAGGGACATTTTGACAGTCAGTATCTGATTACAAACTGAATTGATTGGACTCATGTCTATTTTGCTATGGAATATAACTAGCTAACAACCTAAGCAGAGTGTGACATTCACTGTTTGAAGAAATCATATTAATTAAGAAATCATATCTTAGATAGCGTCTAAGAAATTACGTTCAAGTTAAAGTTTAAAAGGAGTCAAAGGCTATGACAAGAGATTTGGTTAAGCTGATGAAAAAATTCTTTCTGAGGCGGCTTTAATTGGCTTAATATGAGAGGAATATGAATAGTCACAGTAAAAGACAGTCTTCTATGATATATATATATATATATATATATATATATATATATATAAAAGAAAGAAAAGTGCTTTTTAATGAGTTGACAGCTGATCAGAGCCGCCAGGTCCAAATAATTTAATCAGACATCTTGCTGAAACCAACACTTCATAAAGTTCATCACTTTATTGTTTATTTGTTAACCATTGTACCATAAAAAAATAATACCACATACTTATATACAACTCAAAATTTTTAAAAAATTATACAAAAAATTATACAAACTAGTATAATTCCAAAATAAACCTTACTTTGTTGAATTCCCTGAATTAAACAAAAATATTTATACCACAGCACTCTTGAGTAACCAATTCCAATTAGTCTGAAGATTATTGATTAATAATTGGTTAATATTATTTAAAAAAAAAAAAAACTTAGCTGCCGTAATGTAAGTGATAACAGGAATGAACTTGTTTCAACATTGCATGTAACCATAAGATTATAAAAGTATGACGTAAAATTGCAACTGTTAGCAAATTGCGAAATGTAATAGATTAAATGTAATAATAATCTATTAACTGTCTGATTTTGCAAAAAAACATGCCATAATTTGGTGCAAAGAATTTAATGCGTTTACAAAAGACAAAAAACGATGACTAAAATGAGAACACATGGCACCTCTCATGAAATAGTTTCATTTTTGCAATAGTTTGTGCAATAGTTTTAGAAATTCCCTGTGACTAACTGAATGTATACAGAATTTTTTTTGAGAAACACATCTTAAAATTATTTACAGTAATAAAACAGTAACAAAAAAAAGAGAATGAAACATAAAATGAGTTCAACAACAACAACAAAAAGTAACACACAAGTACACTCTATGAAAATAAGGGTAAATCCAGCAGTCTGGATAGTTCTTGGGTTTGTTCTTTTGTTCCTTTAGAAAGAAAACCCATTAACCATCCAAAAAAAAACCTTTGTCTAAGAGTGCAGTCATCACAAAAAATAGCTTACAATTTATAAAAATGTTAATGCAATACACTCTGCAGGAAGGAAAAATATTATGTAGGAACAGAGCAGATTTAAAAAAAAAAAAAAAAAGAAGTAAGATATCATTTTGAAGTTAGATATTTCCATATTGCATAACAGCACTCTGTACAATATTTTCACATAATAAAATAGGAATTACTCACAGAAAAAGTAGAAATGTACCAGTTTTGAGTCACCACCACTGAGTTCAGTGTCACTTCTCAGAGTGATTTAAGCTCTGTGACATTTTGTGGAATTGCCCTGCTGTAGTGTTGGTCAATGTTGAAGTGACTCGGGTCAGAAGATCTGTCTGACGGTTCGGCTCTCCTGAGGTGAGGCTGGCAGAACAGAAGCCTGGACAGGATTTTTCTGGACCTTCCTCTGATCAGAAACAGCAGTGGATTGATACAGCAGTGGAAATAGGCAAGGATACGGCAGACAACAAAGGTTTTCTGGAGTTGACGTTCCTTTTCGCAGTCTTTTTTATGATGAGCTGGCATCAGGATTATGACAATATGATAAGGTCCCCAACATACGACGAAAGCCATGATTATGAGCAGCACGACCAGCAACGTCTTATACTTTCTCTGTCCCGAGCTCGACATGATCGTGTGCAGGATTTTGGCGTAGCACAGGATGATGATTACCAGTGGAATGGCGAAGAGCATGACAAATTGTGTGTAGTAACCCACCTGGTCATCTGAGGAAGGAATGGTGTCGCAGCTGCGGACAGAATTCACGTTTTTAACCTCAGAGGACAGGGCTTCTTTCAGACAGGCTCCTACACTGATGATCCAAGACCCTGCAAAAGCTGCCCTGGCACAGTTGAGCCTTCTTCTGCGGGTGAACCAATGGCTGCGCACAACGATAAAAAAGAAGCAGTCCACCGTCATGGCCGTCAGTAGAATGAGGCTTCCATATATTCCAACGAAATAGGCCCCAGTTAGGATCTTACACGCAATATCTCCAAAGATCCATTCCTGCAGGTGATCAACGGCCCAGAAAGGAAGCGTCAGCGTGAACAACAGGTCAAAGAATGCCAAGCAGAGTAGAAAAAGCATGGTGACCCTTTTGAGATCTTCGAAGCGGGCCAGAGCATAGAGGAGCATGCAATTCCCGATGAAGCTGAAGCAACAGATGACAAGGTAACTTACTCCCGTGATTTGATCGTATTTCTCCAAAAGACAGTGTGTGATTAAGTCTCCATATTCATATTCATACGAGTCATTCTGATAATCAGTGACGTTATGTTCTTTCATTCTCGTGTAGGTCAGCGGTGTTGAGTTAATAGAAAACATCCCAAAAACCAGATCCACACGTAGATGTCCTGCTTGGCGTCGGAAAGTTTCGACTGGCTTAAAATAAGACAGATGAGTGGTTTTGGCTGAGGGTTCTTCCTCTTTTTTTTTTTCTCCGCTGCTTGCCAGAGAGCTTACTTATCTGTCTACTCAGAAAGAAAGAAGCTCTGAAACTCACAGTTTTGTAAATGATGTGACGACTTATGTGTTTACAGACCACAAAGCATCTGAAATGATTGGGGGGAGGAGAGAGACTATAATAGACATAACAGATGATGTTTTAAGCATATAAGGCATCAGCATTATGAGACCATAATAACAACAAATCAAAAGAAGCAACAACAACATACCACGAATTTCACAATTATCAGCTTGTTTCTTTTTCCAGGCTCACTTCTATAAATAGTCTGAACATGTTCTCCATGTACTTGCAAGCTCACAGGCCAAAATGCATCAGAACTTATGGCACATGATATAGAGATGCTGGAATAAATGTTATTTTTTTATGATCAATTTAAGTTCATAAGTGGATATAGTGATCTAATCAAGAGAGTAAAGTGGAGTTCCTGTTACAACCCTGAAGTTGACTGTATTCCAATAAAAGCTTGTCCAAAAGAGATTTATTCCTCACAGCAATTTGCCAATAATTACAATAATTTTTATTAACTAAATAACTGTACATTCAATCCCGCCATAGTTATCTGAAATGTTGTCAAACTACTATGAAGTAAGTTAATTCCTGTTACGCATTGTAACAGCAATAAACAGTTTTACCTTACCAGCATCTCTCTTTTTTTTTTTACTCAAAAAATGCAGCCTATCATGTTACAAAGAAACCACAAAGCACTTGATAAAAAAATTTTTTTTTAAATCTTAAAGTTATAACTATACTTCTGACTGTTACAGAATACTAACACGGGAGACTCCTTCCAAAAATGCTCCATAAAAATCTCTGCACAGAAAACCTCATCATATCAAAGCTTACACACACTTTTAATCCATTCAGGTGGAGCGTTCACCTTAAAAAAGCCCCTTTCTAAGTTGTTACTATGGAATCACTAACATATAAGATGCATATTAATATAAACAATGCAGAAGCGACTCTGAATTTTCTGACTGATTAAAATCGAAAACAGTGTGGTAGTATAATATTATATAAAACTATAAAAATAATTT
>CM074965.1:15569379-15588436 GCA_037577455.1 Pangasius macronema | reverse complement strand
CCAATAAAAGCTTGTCCAAAAGAGATTTATTCCTCACAGCAATTTGCCAATAATTACAATAATTTTTATTAACTAAAGAACTGTACATTCAATCCCGCCCCTTTCTAAGTTGTTACTATGGAATCACGAACATATAAGATGCAATATTAATATAAACAATGCAGAAGGGACTCTGAATTTTCTGACTGATTAAAATCGAAAACAGTGTGGTAGTATAATATTATATAAAACTATAAAAATAATTTTATAACTTGGGGTGGTTTTTGAATAAAGTTTTGAGGAATAGAAAATGCTCTCAGTTTCACACAAGTCAGTTCTGCACCTTAAACATAATAGATATTTTTACTGTTGGATGGTATCGTTTACGTTAGCTAGCTAAACCCAGGTCATGTCAGTATGATTAGCAGTTTCAGAAGCGGTAGCTGTATTCCACCAGATACACGTTAATATGATATATTAATAGCTTCAACACATTATAGCAAAAGTGATGTTGAAAAAAATAGCAAGGGATTAAAGCTTTAGGTTTTTTTGAGGTGACAAAATGTTAAACTATCTTAACTAGCCAGCTGAAGTTAGCAATTTATTGTTTTTCCTCAGGCTGAGCTAGTTAGCTAGTGAGCTAAACAGAACTACTACATGATTAAAAAATTCACATACTTCACTAAATATAAGTTTCAGTTGGTCTTACAGATTTACAGAGTCTTATCATAAAATAATAATTAACATAAAATTCAAGGGCACAGTGTCATGTAATTCCTAACGTGTATTCTTCGTTTACAAAATGTTAGCTTTGTTAGGTGGCTTGCTAGCTTTTGTACTGTGGAATCAGGGGATAACAGGACAAAAGTAATCACAACAGCCACTGAAAGAAAACTCAATTGGTGTTTAATTTGGATTGTTAACAGGTACTGGATATCCATGCTATCAGTGCATGCGTACATTTCAAATCAAGTTTCACTTTTACAGAAAATCATGAAATGACTCATTGTTTCCTGTTCAGGAAATCACTTGCTGCTTCTGTGTTGCTCATTTTAAAGCTGAAACATCTTACATAATGTTATTTACAACGCTGAAATTAATATTATATCTCTATATAATATATTGCAACCTTTTTTCTTTAATCTCTTTTTTTTGCTCCATGTGCATATGTTCATTTATAAGATGTTAAGGCCACATTACACTAAATATTTTATTTATTTTTCATTCATCTTCAGCATCTGTTTTATCCTGTTTGCGGTGGATCTGGTGGCATGAGGGTGAGGTACTGGGTGTGAGGGAAGTACATCACATGGCACCAATGAATATATGTGTGTGTATGTATGTATATGCATGTTCTCCCCGTACTTCAGGGGTTTCCTCTGGGTACTCCGGTTTCCTCCCCCAGTCCAAAGACATGCGTTATAGGTTGGATATATATGTTGCATATATATATATATATATATATATATATATATATATATATATATATATATATATATATATATATTTGGTCTCTCTCTCGACCCAACGTGAGGGGTGAGGGGTTGTCTGATATATAGCCATATATAGCCATACCTAAATGTATACAGTCACAGGAAAAAGAAAGTACACCCTCCTCCAATTCTATGTTTTTATTCATCAGGGCCTAAATAAAATTTGTGTGCTCCTCACCAACCTCTATATACAAACAAATAACCTCAGATGATAACAAAAAACACAATAGATTTCAACATGTAGTCTTTTTTCCCCAAAAAAGTAATCCAACTTTCAGAAACCAGGTGGGAAAAAAATAAGCAACAATAACCTTTTAGCAACAATAACTTTTTTTCTTACATCGTTTTGGAGAAATTTTGGCGCCCTCTTCTTTACAACATTGCTTCTGTTGAGTAGTGTTTGAGGGCATTCTTTTATGCACAGCTCACAGATCCCACCACAGCATCTCAATGGGGCTGAGGTCTGGACTTTGACTTGGCTATTCCCAGGTCTTGTGGCTGCAAAATAAACCCAAATTATCATGCCTCCTCCACCATGCTTCACAGTTGGTTTTAGGTGTTTGTGGCAACACAACATGACACTGTGCATGATGACAAAACATCTCCACCTTGGTCTCATCAGTCCAAAGGATATTGTTCCAGAACATTTGTGGTTTGTTCAGATGCAATTTTGCAACCCTAAGTCGTGCTGCCATTTTCTTTTTGTAGTGAAAGGTGTTTTTCCTAACCACCCTTATTACATGAAAGCCATACTTGTTCGGTTTTTTTCTGATTGTGCTGTCATGAACATAAACAATTTAATGTGCAAAAGGCCTATAGGTCACATGACATACATCTTAGGTTTTTCTTTATATGTCTGAACATTAAACAGCCTTTTTTTTTTTTTAACTTTTTTTTTGACTTTGACTTTGTAGCCAAGTGTGGTGACCCATACTCGGAATTTGTGTTCTGCATTTAACCCATCCAAGTGCACACACACAGTAGTGAACACACACACATACCCGTGAACACACACCCGGAGCAGTGGGCAGCCATTTTAGCTGCGGCGCCCGGGGAGCAGTTGGGGGNGCCTTGCTCAATGGTCTCACCTCAGTCGTGGTATTGAGGGTGGCAGAGAGCGCTGGTCATTCACTCCCCCACCTACAGTCCCTGCCGGACCCGAGACTCGAACCCACCACCTTCAGGTTCACCTTCGGGTTACAAGTCCGACTCTCGGACCATTAGGCCATGACTGGCCCACCTTTTTTTCTTTTTTTTTTTTTTTTTTTTTGTGACATTGGACTGAATTTGCTGGGATGCTCATTGCTTTGGCAACTGTCTTGAAGGTTCTCCATTGTAAACATTCGTTCTCACTGTAGAACCATGAATTTCAAATGATTTGGAGATGGCCTTATAACCCTTCCCAGATTAACGAGCAGCATCAGCTGCTTCTCTGAGGTCATGGCTGATGTCCTTTCTTTTTGGCATGATGTAGACACACATCTGAGTGCTCAAGAACTCCAAATGCCAAACATTTTTCTATTTATAGAGGTAGACACACAATAATTAACTAATCTTGTGCATTTCATTAGCAACATCTGGCTGCTAATTACTCTCTTAATGAATGTGGAAGTAGGAAGGGTGTACTTATTTTTTCTCACCTGGTTTCTGAATGTTGTTTTAACTTTTGGGAATAAGTGACTAGATATTGAAAAAAAATTGTCACTTGAGGTTATTTGTTTGTTTATAGAAGTTGCTGAGGACCACCCAATTGTTATTTAGGCCCTGAATAAAATACAAACCTAGAACTGAAGGAGGGTGTACTTTCTTTTTTCCATGATTTGTAGGTATGACACTCCATACGTTGGGTACTACTTTGACATACAATTTAGTTTTTTTCTTTTTGGACATGATTAAAAACATATGAGCAACTCATTTTTTCACAAGATCTATGTTTCAGTCATACTCACAGCCCAAACAAAAATTTCTTGCCCTCTTGGCAGCTGTCACCAAAATCACCCTAAGTAGCTGCTTATTTTGCACATCAGGTAGAGCTGGTTCTGTCCACATTTGCTTAAATTTGCTTCTAAAATGAACACAGCACCAATTAAGAATTCTAAAATCTTAAACTCACGTGCATCAAAATAAATTTAGTGAGCAAATTATGAAAATACATTAGAGGAAAAAAATTTATTGCCACCAAAAAAATGTTGTCATAGTTTATTCAATATCCATTAAACACCTATACTGTGTAACATATCTGATTACCAAAAATGGCAAAATTAACTTTTTTGCATTTTATTTAGTAATTTTAAATACAGGCTAAATAAAATTCAGAATTTATTCATGATTATTCATAATTATTCATGATTTTTACATGACTTCTTTAGAGCCCCCTGCTGTCTGAGAGATGAATTGTAATTGCCATGAAAATATCGACAGGTCTCTATCGACAACTCCAACCCAACCCCTCTGTTGAAATAGCATCGTACAGGGCTAAATTATGGGCTGGAAAAATGAAAGCAGAAGACATGCAGAAATGAAGAAACTAGTAAGATCTGTCACATATCCCACAGTTTCACAGTTCCTAAAGTATAAAGTATATGTATAATGTGTAACTGCATGATTATTATAAGCATAGTAACACTTTTAAAACACCTTTAGGTTATAAGTAAAAATTATTAGTCCTGTACAAATAATTTTTAGTACACAATATTAGAACAATTAAGTATATATATATATATATATATATATATATATATACATATATATACACACACACAAAAAAAGTTTTGGCTACAATCCTTAAAGTAATAACTTTAAAAATGTCTTTTAATTAAAAATATTTCAGTTTTGATGATTCTCTGATATACTGAACAAATTCAGAAGAGGAAATCAAAAAGCTATCTACAAATACAAAACATTTAAAACTTTAAAGCTCACAGGTACTTTTGGCTGCTTTCCTGCTATAAAGGAACTGCTGCAAGATCAGCTACTACATGGAAAATTCCTCCACATTTGAGTAAATCAGATGACTCTGGCGTCTGTCATGAGGTTGATCATCTTTCTTGCAGAAACTCTTCAGTATCTTCTTTAGGTGATCTCTGAACTTGACCCCCATAAAGACGTAAAACACTGGATTTAGGCAGCAGTGAGAGAATGCCACCAGTCGGGAGCCGTAAAAAACATAATCCACTCTGGTGCTGACATGACACTCGTTGAATGGTGAGATTTGCCAGTGTATCAGAGAATCGAGGAAGATGGCCACATTGTACGGCGCCCAACCCAAGTAAAAAGCCACCACAATGCACAAGATCAGCTTCACGGTCTTGGGACGGGTGTGTGACACGGGTCTGAGCAGGCGCCCGAGAATTCGAATGTAGCAGAAAGCAATTGTGAAGAAGGTAATGAGGAAGAAGATGTTTTGCTGGTAAACGGCAATTAGTTTCCATCTGATGTTGTTATAATTGCAGTAAGCTCTGCCTTCTTCAAAAGGTAATATGACCACATTGAAGATGAAATGAGGGGTTGCGGCACAGAAGCTCAGGACCCAGATAAATGCAGAAATCCCAATGGAATAGTATGTGGTGCTGTTCAAAAGCATAGAGACTGGGTGCACCACGGCCATATATCGATGCACGGTCATAACTGTGAGAAAGATGAGGCTGCTGTAGTAGCCCAGGTAGAAGATGAAGCTCACTGTCTTGCACGTGGCTTCTCCAAATATCCAACCCAAGAGGAGGTCGGAGGCCCAGAAGGGCAGGCCGAAGGTAAAGACCAGGTCAGAGATGGCCAGGTTCAAGAGGAAAGCATTGGTCATGGATTTCAGATTTTCATATTTAATCAGCACCCACAGGACCAATGTATTTCCCACACAGCTGAACATGATGACCATCGTAAAAAAGATTGGGGTGACCACTGTTCCAAACTGCATCACTTCGGTCTTGTTGCATGAATGATCAGCAATATCATAATCATAACTATAATTACTATAATTATCATAATCTACTGTGGAACCAATTTCTTCCATTATGTCCAAGCTAAAAGAAGAAGTAATAAAATATATATTAGTACAATATAGAAAATATACAGCAGAAATAGTAGTATTTTTCTAGTGCTTCTTGAAAGACAGTCAGAGTGCCATCACTCCAACTTTCACCATTTCACATTTACTGATTCCATCATACAAATCAAACTCTCAGTAACCACAAATAAAGACATTTTAACTTTCAACTGGGTAGACTAAATGTTCTGAATTGCACATTATAGCTTGTTCATTTCATTTCCATACCTTCAGTAAGAGCTCCAAGGTGTTCTCAAAAAGAGCAGGTGATTTAGCAACTACGGATCATGCAGGACGTCTGATACTGACTGCTTTTATTCCTTTCTGAAACCCTATCAGAAGTACATGGTTCCCATTAGGTTATATACTCCCATTTCTCATAAGTGAACCCATGATTTTTTCCCCCAACAATTTGCTAAACAAGTAGAAGCTGAAAAGACCCTTTCACTGTAATAAAGCCCCAAATTAAAAACTGAATTCAGTCTGTACTGCTGTGCTTTCCCTCGGGATCAATAAAGTATCTATCTATCTATCTATCTATCTATCTATCTATCTATCTATCTATCTATCTATCTATCTATCTATCTATCTATTTTCCTTCCTTGTACTTCTCTGCAGTTTCTCTGTATTTATAGTTAGGGGATTATCTCTGGTAGCTGTGAGGATATATTAGTGGGTTTTTACTAACTGCATGAGAGCAAGATCACTAACTCTGTTTCTGAATTTCAACACATAATCAGTCTATTAAATTGAATTTTAGATTTGAAAGGTAGATGTCCAGAAATTGGTTTTAACATGTTAATTAATATTATTATTTAATCAGCCAATCCTCTTGCAGCAGTGCAATAGAAAAGTCCTGCAGATACAGGTCAAGAGCTTCAGTTCATGTTCCCATATCAAACATCAGAATATGGGGAAAATTGGAATCTCAGTGACTTTGACCATTGCCTGATTGTTGATACCAGATCAGCTAGTTTGAGTATTTCAGAAATGGCTGATGACTTGGGAGTTTCACACATAATGGTCTCTAGAGTTTACACAGAATGGTGTGAAAAACAAAAAACATCCAGTCAGCGTCACTTCTGCAGGCGGAAACAACTTGTTGATGAGAAAGGTCAGAGGAGAATTGCATGACTGGTTAGAGCTGACAGAAGGCTACGGTAGCTCAAATAACCACTCTTTACAGTAGTGGTGAGCAGAAAAGCATCTCAGGACACACAACATGTTGAACACTGAGGAAGATGGGCTATAACAGCAGAAGACAACATCGGGTTCCAGTCTTGCCAGACAAGAAAAGGAATCTGAGGATAGAGTGGGCACAGACTAACCAAAACTGGACAAGATTGGAAAAAAGTTGCCTGGACTTTCTCTTCAACTGTCTAGTGTCATGTGGATGAGCGCTTAAGTGTTCCAGGTGAAAAATAAGTAAAGAAAAATATAAATGGAAACACCTCAGTTAAATGTTTTGGAAGAATTGCTAGTGGTGTAAACAATTATTAAATAATTAAATTAAATTATTTAGGCTAATTAACCACAAAGCCTTTTTTTTTCATAACCTTTTTCACCCATGTTACCAAGGGCGCTAATAATTCTGGAGACATTGATGTCTGCGCAAATGTCCTGTATGACTGTATCAGCCATCTTGATAAAAAAGAATATGGGCTCTAAGGTTCTCTCTCTCTGTCTCTCTGTCTACCAGCTTTTTTCAGTCCAAACAGTTTTTGTGCTTTGTGGTTTGACTGGTGTACTGGAAACTGAAAACATTTTGAGTGATCTTTTAATTAGGGAATTGAAAAAGTTTTGTTTTGAGACGATGACATGTTTATTTATTTATTTATTTATTTGGTTATTATGAAGAAAAATTAATTTATGAAATCTACAACATGGCTCCACAGGCATGTAGGACCTATGCAGGGAGCATTACATCAGTAATATTAAAGTCCAAAAAACTCGATTATGTTACAGTTATGTGAGTTAAAACTGAGTAACTTTTAGTTTTTTATTATTTACAATATATTTTATTGATGACCTCTCAGTGTTTTGGACATAAACATCCTTAAAGCTCTTCTGTTTCGCCTGTAAGCTCAGCTAGCCTCCAGTCACATGACCTTATTTACCTCGTCAATACGGTGACACCGAACTTGCTAGACGAACCGCTCTGTCTCGTCTCTGATTGGTTGAGCGGACTGCCTATCATCCCCATGTCCCACCCACTGCATTACAGTTTTACTTGTTCTCTCTTGTAAATAAATCGATATGGAGGATCATCTTTCCTTTCGGAAGTACAGTATGTTTATACACTTGTTTTTATATGAAATGAAAATGTTCTTTTATCGATTCATTTCTTGAATTCATTAAAAAAAGACGCTTATGCTTATGAGTAGTGAACATTGTTAATGTTTGTTCAAATTTAAGAGCAGGTGTGGTGCTCCATCAAAGCTAAAGAGTTTCTTGCTTTCTTTTTAAGAACTTGTTTTTCCTCATGTTCTTCTCTGCAAGCCGGTGTCGTCCATCATCAGCGAGACCTCGTAATAAAGTGAAGGGAATCTAAAGTGTTTTGATGAATTAATTTCCCTTATCTTTACCCGTCAGCGGTCAGTTTTAGGAAGCGCGAGCCGGTGACGTAGCAACACGCTCTTTTCCGTTAAACTTTATTGGCTCAAAAATATTACCTACAACACTCAGTCTTTTTTATAGCAGTATTTTTGAGATATTATTGGGTTATTGTCTTAGCTACTTAGCTGATAAACTGACACGTTTAATAATAAACGATAAGAGTATCTTTTATGCACACAAAGCTATTAAATGAACGCAAGACCGCTGTGGGCTGATGGGGAAACTTATGGAGGGGTTCCCGGTGGTCTGACCTAAAGTTAAAACTTTAACAACCCCAAAGCAAATAAACACCAGAGGTGTGGAAGTTGTAAAAACAGAAGTATTAACTATATTTAACAATAAACTACAAAATATGTTTCTCCAAGACGTGACTCATACATCGTACTTTATGAACACCCCTACAATGGGTCGTACCATTTCTTAATTGTTGATAGTGTGTCAGGTTTGGCTCTCATGTAAATATCTATTATATATAAATATATGTTTATATATAAATAATATATAATACACATCTATCTAGCTATCTGTCTAGCTGTTTATTTATTTATCAATGTATTTATATACTTACTGTCTATCTTTTATATCCCTTGTATTATATTTTTATTTTCTTCCTTTTCTAGCTGTATAAAAGTAAATTCTGGTTTATGTAAATTGTATTTTTATGTCACAGCCAGTCATAGAAATGCATTTCACTGCATGTCATACTGTGTGTGGTGTATTAATCTGTCTGCTGTTCCATCTGCCTTTATCGCAGGTTCCCTTGATACAGCACACAGTATGATGACAGTATAACCTGCGTTCGTCCTCCAGCTTCACAATGGCGACCGTAACAGTTGGTGAAAATCAGCTCCAGAGGATAATCAGAGATCTGCACGGTATCCAGCCACATCACACACACACACACACACACACACATCATGTACGATTCATTACAATTGCCTCCATGTTTCTTTGGCTCAGATGATGTATCTGTATCGAAATCTACATCTCTAGAGGCAGTGGTAGCGATGTTGCGCCCTGGTGCAACACCCACCATCCGCACCAGCCGTGCATTTTTCACTACACCATATTTATGCGCCTCATTGTCGACGCATATCGCATGATTTGCTTGTGCAGATGCGGTTGCTGAGTTGACCAAGGAGCATGCGGAGAGTGGAGAACCCATCACAGACGACAGCCCTAGTCTTCACAAGTTCTCCTACAAACTGGAATACTTACTGCAAGTACGTTTTATGCATTATCAGTGATAATACGACTCTGTATTCTGTATTTCTCTTTCATTTGTCCTTACATGTGAGCTACACGTTTTTTTTTTTTTTTTCCAGTTTGACCAGAAAGAGAAAGCCACTTTTCTGGGCAGTAGAAAAGACTACTGGGACTATTTCTGTGCTTGCTTGGCCAAGAACAAAGGGGCTAATGATGGCATTCGCTTTGTCAAGTCTATCTCAGAGGTAATTTTTTTCTTTTAATATAACATCGGAATGCTGCTTAAAACCATCAGAATGAACAATGAAACAAAGTCTAAGCATTTTTATGTAAGGAGTCTTCAGTGTTAGTGCTTTGTTACAGTCAGGAGGTTTTCCGCCCTGGGAAAGTCTTCTGTAAGGACATGTTTATTTAACATTTTTGGAAGGAGTCTCCAGTGTTAGTGCTTTGTAATGATTAGAGGTAAAGCTGTTCCATTAGGTTTTCCACCACAGGAAAGTCTTCGGGACAGAGAGGTTTGTGCTTTCTGGTTTCTGAGTAACATGAAAAGTTAACCTCAAGAGTGAATAAAAGAGAGGCTGGTGAGGAAACGATTAATTATAGTTGCTATAACATAAGTAATAACAGGAACTAACTTGTTTAGCGGACTTTCTACAAAATTAAATGTTGCTATAAATGGATAAAACAGTATGACATCTTGATCTTTAGATGGAATAAGAGGAATAAATACAAATAAATCTGTGATTTTTGGTTAAGACTTCCTTCATGGTTTTGTTTCTATTGAAAAGTCAAATATATATATACACACCACTAAGTTATTTACACGAATTGCAGCAAGTCACCTTTGCATTAAAAAAAGAATTTAAAATCCCAGTAGAAGTGTGTGTTATTTGAATATTTGTGTAATCTGAATATGGACTTGTTTTTTTTTGTGCTGCAGCTGAAGACGTCTCTGGGTAAAGGTCGAGCCTTTATCCGCTACTGCCTGGTGCACCAGCGACTGGCGGACACTCTTCAGCAATGTCTGATGAACCAGAGAGTCACATGGTAGGAGAGCAGGAAACGCAATACTTCACTATCACAACATGTTTAGCAGGAAGCAGAGATTGGCGCTCCACTGTAAACCATGTGACCATCATTTTGGGTAGGGTAATTAAAAATATCCTGATGGCAGAGGATCCTGTTTCAGCGCATCACGTATGAGCAAACGTATGACCGCGTCTCAGATCATAATCATGCTCTACGCACTGCGTTATCAGACAACACGCTATGTACTTGACTATGTAGTATACTGTCATTACTAATGAGAATGACTAATTACCGCGCGGAACCTCATGGCCTTGAGCAACCTTGACAGGAACGACACTCAGGTGGCTCCGCCTCTTCCTCATTTAGCACATCTATTACTTATAATGCATAATACTTTACTAAAGTTTTCACTGTTAAATACCTTTTTAACCTTTGTTCTCATTCTCAATACAGCTGAAAGGATTTTTGTTATATTGTTTTTCATTTCCATAGCCATAGCCTAACTTTATAATATAATCCTTTTTATTTTTGCTGTAATAGACAAAAACTGAAAGTGTAATTTTCCTCGTTTTCAGCAAAATTGGTGCAAAATTCACTATGCTGACAGTTTCTCCAGAATGGATTGGTTGGGTTTGGGTGTAATTTGAGTATGTTTCCATATATTTGGGCAAAAATATGATCATACAGATGCACAAAATTAGATCTTGTGTGTACGCTTTTATTATAAAGCACTTCATTCATTTCTCTTAGCATGTAGCCACAGATAGTTGTCATAGTAACAAGAAAGACAGATTCTGAGGCTTCTAAATGCTAGGATACAGTGGTATCTAAATAATCTGATGACGTAATATTCTGACGTGCTATTGATGCACACCAGACTGATGTTTTTGGAAACGCAAGAAGTCACATCGCATAACATCTGCAGAATCGGTGCGCATTCTTGTCCATTCTTGTCCATGCTTGTCCATGCTTGTCCACGCACGGTATAAACACTGTACGCTACAATCTTGTGTGTGCGTAAATAAACAGGCACTGTAGTTTAAACCAGGATCACTGAACTGAACTGAAATTTTTAATTACAAAACAGAGACCAAGAATGGGGAAACATGCCACATCTGTAAGAGTACACTTGGAAAAAAAAACCACAGATAAAAGGAAGTAATGCATTTCAAGTCAATGTTTTGCTCCAGTAAATTAAGCATTAAGATTAGGGCATTAACAAGTATTTTTTTTTGTATTGAATTTGTAGAAAAACAGCAGTACATATATTGCACAGTGGTGTCGGTTGATACGTGTTAAAATATATAAGATAAAGGCTTTTCCTGTAAATCTGCCAGAGAGATCTACATTCCCAGTCACACAACCAGTTATGCCTTTCTCCTCTTGTGTAAGCTTGAGTTGCTAATCTTTGTACAGAAAGTACAGTTGAGCAAAGGCTTTGCTTTCTGATGTAAACTGACTGCCTGAGTTTTACTTCTGCCTGACATTTTAGAAGAATTTTCTCTTCCCCTGTTGGAATGAGCCTGGCTTGTTTCCAAAAAGAATGTCACAGCATTTTGTTTTTTAGACCTAGCCTCTGATAGTTGTTGTACAGTTGGATTTTATTTTTGTACCAGGTTTCATCCCATCCAGTGACCCCATCCTCTTTGATTTTTCAATGCAGTGACTGGTACTATGCCCGCAGTCCTTTTCTGAAGTCCCACCTCAACGTCGACATCATCAATCACCTGTATGAGCTGAACGAGATCCAGTTTGATGTGGCATCCAGAGGATATGATCTAGACTCCGAGTGGCCCATCTTTGCCAGGTTGTCCAGGAAGTTTTCTGGTCTACATTTAATGCAAAAAGATCTTACACGTACTGTAGAGCAGAGGTTGTCAACTGGCACACCGTGGTCCAGAAAGCATGTATTTTTTTTTCCAATTTCCTCCCCATTTCCCACCCAGCTCTCCTGGCTGTCTGCCCTCTTACGCATACATGAGCTCTCAAACATGCATGACTGGCTAGTGTTACTGTGATTGACAGATGAGTATGCCAACCCTCCCACCCTTGTTCCCTTGGCTACTGGGAATGTCAGGATTTGAACTCTATTTGAGTTCAGTACACCAGTCCGAATACTTGAAAAAATACTGTAACAAGGCTGGCAAACCTATGACACAACCTGTGACATAATTTAGAAATTCCACATTTCTAAAGAGTTTTCTCCAGTTTTTCGAACAAGTGCGGCTTCTTGTAGCAGGTCCTCTGTTATGTCGTATCCAATCACAAGAATTTTTGTAAATTATTTAGCTGAAGGCAGCTCATTTTGGACCATTTTGGAGAATTATGTTTTTATTCTCCTCGTGTCAAATTCAAAACAGGTGTCTCATCTGTTCAGAGTCTGTGGCGCTAGTCAGAAGCGGTTACGTGGAGCAGCACTACAAATCAAAACATAACCACTCACAATGATCTCATTTATAGACATTGACTAATCACTAAATGTTAAGCATTGAAAGGTAACTTTTGTTGCCATTCAATCATGTTAGTAGCAAATCTGAATCTTGCCTGTGACTAGATTTAAAAAAAAAAAAAAAAACAGCAGGGGTATTTATAAAATATGTAAGCACCCCTGCTGTTGAAGACTATTTTCAGCCCCCGTACAGTCGACTACAGTTCTGTAGGATGTGGTTTGGCTAGACTGCGTTTAAAGCTGCTAAAACCTGTTACATCAGTTTTCACTCTGCTCAGCATGTCTTTCCTGTTTATTTCACCTTAGTAACACACAGTTCTTTCCTGATACTCACTGTTTTCTCTTGTCGTAATCGACCAAAATGGTAACTGTTAATGAGTTTCTGTTGCTCTCACCAAGCATGTCAAAGTCACCTCATTTATGATCAACAATGCATAAAAATTATGCCTATGCCTACTTATTGCACAATATAATTAGAGCGCATCTCAGGTCATACAAAAAGTAATGAAGCTTAATAAATACCAATCATGGACGTCATGTGCGTGCATGTCGCGGTTCATTAAAATAGACACACCCACAAGGCATGCTACTAGGCTTTTTTTTTTCAAAGGTTACCTAAAAAAGGACATTTTGTTACTGCCACTGATAAGCAAAATGCAAACAAACAAACAAACAAAACATTTTCTGAAGTTCATGTTTTGATTTTGTAATTTTTAATATAAAAAATGTAATAATGTGGAACATTAACAAATACCATCGCTTTAACTCTGACACAAAGAGTTTATTGGGAAAGCCAGCGATTGCTTGGAAGTCCTGTTTCAGGGCCTGTACCTGATAATTTTACGCCAAGACTGTTTGTCATCCGACACTCCAGACACAATCCTACTCACTCGTTCTCCAGACTGTTCCTGTAGACCAAAATACTATGTTGAAAACACTTGCACGAGTATTACATTTTGCATCTTGTTTGCCACAGTTGTAGGTCACAGGTGTGTTATTCGTAGTTCAGATCCAGATCAGTTGGTCTTGAGCCAGTACACTTGATATTCACTTGCAGCGTCCTCTTCCACCTGGGTTCTTTGCGTACACAAGGCCAAAGCTTATGCAAAGTAATTTAAGCAAATGTTCTCATAAATTCCACATTTTGCATTGAAAACACTATTAACACAAATACCCGTGTGTAAGTACCTCTGATAAGGGCGCTGGTCTCGTCCATGCAGTCATATTTAATGGGAAGATTAAAATTGATTCTCAGTCAATACCCATACCCTATGAACAGAGCATTATTTTAGTAATATTGTATGTCTTTGGTACTTGTAGGAGAACTATCGGATCAGCAGGGTCAGGTGCCCACCTGTGGAGACCGCCCAGCCGCTGCTCCAGTGTCAACAGCCTTGTCAGCAACTACTCACAGGTCTCCAC
Organism: Pangasius macronema; assembly: GCA_037577455.1. Lineage (NCBI taxonomy): Eukaryota > Metazoa > Chordata > Actinopteri > Siluriformes > Pangasiidae > Pangasius > Pangasius macronema. The sequence goes on along the minus strand of CM074965.1, from coordinate 15,574,200 downwards.
CAATTCTGTGCTAATACCTATTAGGAATGTGTTATAGTGTTTTTGAGGAATCAGGAGATCAAGAGAACATGCATATTAAAACATATTTTGCCAGTCATTATACAGTCACTAAGAGTCCTAGTCCATTTTCTCAAGTTCTCTTAGTTGAGCAAGTTTGCAATCATGCCTAGTTGAGCAATCAGTTTAAGCTTTGGTTGTTTATGACTGATGCTTTCAAACTAAAGCATTTTATCCCTAACAATATGGACTTGTATTAGCAAGTGTGTGAAGTGTTTCCTGTAGCTTTGGCTTTTCTTTTTGTAGCAAGTGCAGGAATTTCTCCCAGGCGGTATGGACTTGAGTACCAGTTTTCAGGCAGATCTTGGAGAACTTGGAGAGCTCTCTTGTAGTGCTGTAGATGACCTGCGTGTTGAACTCGACCAGTCAGAGCTACGAAAACAGCAGCTTCAGGAGCAGGTTCATCTGCTTGCTGACGAAGCAGCAGAATTAAAGCAGGAGGTTGCTGATCTTCAAGTGAAGCTGCTTGCTTCTGAGAGTGCCAATCAAAAGCCATGTAAGGAGGAAACAGGGAAGGCAGAAGTGGAGAAGCTGGAAGCTGGGTGCAAAATCGAGGATTGGGCAAAGCAGTCTGAAAGATTGTCCCAAGAACTCAAGGCTCAAAGGGAAAAGTTAAAAGAGAGTGAAGAGGCACTTGCCAAGCTCCGGACATTCAGTGAGAAGGAAAGAACCATTGCAGTCCAGCAGGCTGATGAGCTCCAAGCGACTGTCAGTCACCTCAATGAGGCATTGTCTTTGAAAGAACAGGAGGCAAAGAATTTGCATACCCAGCTGCAGGACATGCAATGCTTGCTGCAGGAAAGAGTCCAACAGCTAGAGGAGGTGAAGAAGAAAGCACAACTTGAACGTGAGGAACATCAACAAAAGAGCAGCAGTCTAAAGGAAGCACTAGATAGTCAGATTGTATCACTGCAGGAACAGTTGAAAGCAAAGGAGATCAAGCTCTCAATCAGCAATCAGACGATCCAGCAGTTAGAAAACAAGAGCCTGGAAAGCCAGAGCAAGAAGCTGGAGGAGTACAAGACCCAGTGTGTCAGCTTAATGGAGATCAATGCAAAGTTGGTCAGTACAGTAAAGAGGAGTGAGGAAAGCAACAAGGAGCTGGCTCAGACCAAAGCTGCTCTGGAGAGAGAACTGGCCTCTCTAAAAGTTTCTGAAAAGCAGACCAATGCTAGGCTAAGTCCGACTGGGCTTACATTGGAGGAGAGAGAGAAGAACCAGTGTCTTGAGGAGAACACCCAAAAATCTCAGACGAAAACTGGGGCCAGTATGAAGGAGAGACATGGGCAGCTAGATAATGGGCCAAGCTCCAGGGAGAACAAGACAACATCTGACCAAGAATTAAAGAATGTTCCAAATGAAGAGCTAACAGATCACGGGAAAGATCTCCACCTAACCCAGCACTCTCAAACTGAAGAAGCAGCTTCTAGACTAGCTCTAGCTGAAGCCCAACTAGACTTAAACATGAAGGAGGTATCCAGGCTCCAGGAGGAGGTTGTAGATCTTCGAGCCCGGCTCCAAGTGACCTCAGAAGAGAGAATGAAGATTCAAGCTTTGCAGGAGGTGACTGAGGCCTCCAGGGCAGACCTTTCTGCTCAGACTGAGCAGCTCAAGGCCCAAGTGGAAGGCCTGAACCGCCAGCACATTGAGGAGCTCCTGCATTGTCGGGAGAGGGAGGAGGCACTGGAAAAGAAGTGGGATACTGAGGCCCAGGCTCGAGCCAGTCTGCAGATTGAGTTGGACTCCATGAAAGAGGAGCTTGACATGATGAAGAGACAGAACAATGCCCTGGCCCTGGAGAATGAAGAGGGTAAAGAGGCCCTTCACAGAGCCAACACTGAGACTGCAGAGCTGGGCGTTCAAGTGTGTATGCTGACTGGGCAGCATGAAGAGGCTAGGTTGCGCTGTGAGGAACTCTCAGCCAAGCTGCAGGAGCTGCTGGTAGTGCAAAATGGCACACAGACCCTCAATGACTCTGTGGAAACCCTGAGAAAAGAAAACGCTCACCTCCAAGAGGAGCTGAAACAAGCAGAGGGTCTCACGAAAGCCATGAAACAACAACAGCAGAGGCTTGAGGGGGCGCAGGAGGAGGCCAGGAGCTTGCGGAAAAGCAATCAGAAAGAGCTCAGCGCTGTTCAGCGTCAGCTGAACGAGGCAACCACATACCACCAAAACCAGATGAAGGTTTTTATCTTGTACCTTCTGTCATCTTCAGAATACAAGTCTCTGGAAACAACTCCACAGACCTGACATGTTTTCCATGTTTACAGGTTTTGAATGAGGAGCTGCTGGGCACAAGGTCTCAGATGGAAGCAGAGCAGGAAAAAGTGTCATCCCTGGAGACCAGACTGGCAGAGCTTGAGGTAGGCTTTCTCCAGGGATGTTGCCCAGAGCAACCACATCTGTTGCTGTTTAACTTGTTCTTTTGATATGCATAAGCAGGGGCAGTATATCCACACAAGCAGAAAGCTCACAGAAACGAAGAGTCCCTAAAATAGATTTCAAATGAATCTCATGGTAGGGTTGCACCATTAATTGCAGTTTTCTTGTGATCAAGATTTTGGCTTCCTTAATTAATTAAACATAATTAACTTTAATATTAATGAGGTGGCTGATAATAAATAGGTGTCCAAATAAAGTAAAGTTGGATATTGGTTTATTTCCATCCTGGTGGATTAATTCATATATTTTAATGGATTGTTTTAGTGCATATTTCATTCTTTCTTTCTTTCTGTTTGTTTGTTTTTTCCAGTCCATTTTGTCTCTTTGTCTTTTTGTCATTTTTCAGTCTGTATGTCTGTTTGTCTTTCATTCTTTCTGCTCGTTCTTTATTTTGTTTGTCTCTCAGTTTCTCTGTCTGTCTGTCTTTCTGTCATTTCATTGGCTAAGACTATATTAGGGAGAAAATCAGGGAAAAATCCAGAAAAACAAAGTAAATTATAATAAAATAAAAATCAGCTGAATAACAGAACTGAATAATTGTAATATGTAAGTATTGAGCAAAATAAACGTGATTAATTATTTTAACCATTTCACTTTTTTTTTTTAACCACAGTATATTTTTGATAAAGATCATAAATCAGCCAGTTCCAAAAGCACTACACAAACCCATCTAGTGTATAGTGTTATATATCTGTGTGTATTTTGTGTGTTAAGGCCAACAACGCCAGCCTCGGTGAGACGCTCGAGGAGAAGAACGCTTGCATTGCCAAATCTGACACGTTGCTTCATCAGAAAGAGGAACAGATCAACCAAATCCAAAGTGACTTGGCAAAGTGAGTCTTTTTACGCATTTCTACAGCCACTTGGTCAAAACCACGCAATTTCTGTGGTGAGGTCGAGACGTGTGTTTTTTGTGTTTGCGTCAGGGCTCAGGAAGAACTTGCTCTCACCCAGAAAGCCTGTCAGGACCTGAGTGAGAACCTGCGCAGAACGCTCTTGGAGAAGGAGTCATGCGATCTCAAGTCGTCTGCAGAGATAGACGATCTTTACCGCACAAAGAGAAACCTGGAGGAAAGGCTTATCGAGCTTATTCGGTACTCGTGTCTTCGTGCAACGTCCTTTCAAAATCAAGACATATTTTCTCCAGATGTCTCTAATACCGAGCACGGCTTTCAGTGTCAGTATGGCAGGTTACAGTCATGTTGATGTTAGCTCTTTGGTGCCCCCTGCAGGGAGAAAGATGCACTGTGGCAGAAATCAGATGCTCTGGAGTTTGAACAGAAGCTGAGAGCCGAGGAGCAGCTGGACCGAGAGCTTCCTCATTGCTCCGAGTGTCACACACAGTTCAGCTGGTGGCTACGCCGACACAACTGCAAGTAAGAGCCGTCAGGGCCGTGCTCGTTCAGGGCCTGGACATTCTTCCTTTTTAAAAAAGAACATGCACTTCTTTCTTTAACATAGAAAATTATAACAGCTTTCTTTCTTTCTTTCTTTCTTTCTTTCTTTCTTTCTTTCTTTCTTTCTTTCTTCTGTCAGTCTGTCTCTTTCTGTATGTTTTTTTCTTTTTGACTTCTTTCTTTTTTCCTTTCATTCTGCCTGTGTCTTTCTTTCTTTCTTTCTTTCTTTCTTTCTTTCTTTCTTTCTTTCTGCCTGTCCCTTTCTGTCTGTCTGCCTCTCTCTGTATGTTTTTTCTTTTTGTCTTCTTTCTTTTTTCCTTTTATTCTGCCTGTGTCTTTCTTTCTTTCTTTCTTTCTTTCTTTCTTTCTTTCTTTCTTTCTTTCTGCATGTCCCTTTCTATCTGTCTTTCTCTTTCTGTCTGTATGTTCTTTCTTTCTTTGTATTGTTGGTTTGCTTGTTCATTAGTAAATGTGTGGGAGCTTTTGAGCCTTTTTCTGTTTCTAATCAAGCCGTTCATAATTCAGTATAGAAACATGTTTGGCCTTAAAACCACGTGTTGTGTGATTTTTGCAAATCTTTCTTTAGCTTTATCGGTTTTAATTCTCTAGATAAACCTTTTTAGCATTCAGTATCACCCCCATGTCCCCATGGTGGCGTGAGAATTTCATTAGGTTGCATTGGGCTGCAGGTGAGCCTGTACACTGCACACGTTCATGCTGTGACACTGGAAATCAATGCAATCATTAAAAGATAAAAAGTAAACCGAGCATGCAATAGCTAACTTGAGTAACTGTTGTGTCTAATTTGTGTGTGTGTGTGTGTGTGTGTGTGTGTGTCAGGCTGTGCAGTCGGCCTTTTTGCTACTATTGCTGCAGTAACACAGTGAGCAGCCAGCAGGGCGGCATCAGGGAGCGCTGCTGTAAG
>CM074965.1:15556411-15568507 GCA_037577455.1 Pangasius macronema | reverse complement strand
CCGAGAGCTTCCTCATTGCTCCGAGTGTCACACACAGTTCAGCTGGTGGCTACGCCGACACAACTGCAAGTAAGAGCTGTCAGGGCCGTGCTCGCTCAGGGCCTGGACATTTATTTTAAAAAAAGAACATGCACTTCTTTCTTTAACATAGAAAATTATAACAGCTTCTTTCTTTCTTTCTTTCTTTCTTTCTTTCTTTCTTTCTTTCTTTCTTTCTTTCTTTGTTTGTTTGTTTGTTTGTTTCTTTCTTTCTTTCTTTCTTTCTTTCTTTCTTTCTGCCTGTGTGTTTCTGTCTGTCTTTCTCTTTCTGTATGTTTTTTTTCTTTTTGTCTTCTTTCTTTTTTCTTTTTTTCCCTTTCAATTTGCCTGTGTCTTTCTCTCTGTCTGTCTGTCTGTCTGTCTGTCTGTCTTTCTTTCTTTCTTTCTTTCTTTCTTTCTTTCTTTCTTTCTTTCTTTCTGCCTATGTCTTTCTCTCTGTCTGTCTCTGTTCCTTTCTTTCTTTCTTTCTTTCTTTCTTTCTTTCTTTCTTTCTGCCTGTGTCTTTCTGTCTTTCTCTTTCTGTATGTTTTTTTCTTTTTGTCTTCTTTCTTTTTTCTTTTTTCCCCTTTCATTCTGCCTGTCTTTCTTTCTTTCTTTCTTTCTTTCTTTCTTTCTTTCTTTCTTTCTGCCTGTCCCTTTCTGTCTGTCTTTCTCTTTCTGTCTGTATGTTCTTTCGTTCTTTGACGTTCATGCTGTCAAACTGAAAATCAATGCAATCATTAAAAGATAAAATAAACCGAGCATGCAACAGCTAACTTGAGTAACTGTTGTGTCAAATTTCTGTGTGTGTGTGTGTGTGTGTGTGTGTGTGTCAGGCTGTGCGGTCGGCCTTTTTGCTACTATTGCTGCAGTAACACAGTGAGCAGCCAGCAGGGCGGCATCAGGGAGCGCTGCTGTAAGGACTGTTACACACGGCATGGTGCGGCAGAGCGCCACCCTCAGGAGGAGCTCGGAAGTCCCTCTCGGGTGTCATACAGCCCGCTGTGCTCGACTCCTACCAGAGCCTCCATGCCCAGTGTCACAGGTCAGAGGTCAAATGTGATTAATCAAGCCGTGTCGCTCGGTTATACAGGTCGTGTCGCTCGGTTTTCACATGTTGAGCATTTTATGAGCAAGTTCACCAACCTAAACCCTTTTTTTCACCAATCCCTAATTAAAATGTTAGACATTATAAAATAATGTACATAAAATGTTTTCAATTTTCAAAGAAATTGAAAGAATGTCGACTATATCATAAATTAAGCTTGCTCAGTCATGTCTAAAATGATAATCACGATTACTTCCCTAAACAGAAAACGTACGTTATTTGCCCTTATGCCACAGCACCATTGAATTCTCTGTTCTGATTGGTCTGATTCTCAGGAAAAAAAAAAAAAGTTTGCATAGAGATTGTAAAAAGAGTGGCTGGTAAGGCTGCTGCTGTTTATAGCTGCTGTATGGTAAGTGATAGCAAGAACTCACGTGATTCATAAATGTAAAATTGTAATCGTTGGAAAACTTGTGCAGTAAAAGAGGAATACAGCACTTCATATAACAGCTGTTGATTCGTTTCCTGTCCTGAAGTGTTTTATTCCTTGTTTATTCCTTCACATGAATTGGATCAAATCTTTTCTTAACCACAGTTATTCAGAGCACTTTTTCAGTGGTTAGGGTTACAGTTAGGGTCTAAATAGACAGATAACTATATATAACATCACAGTATGCAACCAAATCATTGATTTAATGTGTCACAGTTTATAAAAAACTAATATAAATATAAAGTAATACCTTATCATGGCTCCCAAGTATCACAATTAATTATGTTTAATTAATTGAGGCAAAAATCGGAATGTGAACGGCGCAGTAACGTGCTCCAAAACAAACCGATTTCATCATCAGCGTTGCACAAGTGTGTGTCCTTCAGACAGTATTGCCTTATTAGGGGGAAAATGTGGCAGGAATTACACAGTAATCAGTGGAAAACCTGCTTATCCTGTTAGCCCTGAGATCTGGAACTAATCAGTTTAAACACTGTAATGAGCCGTAATGTGACGTGTTCTCTCTCTCTCCCTCTCTCTCTCTCTGTCTCTCTCTCTCTCTCTGTCTTGGCTGCACAGTGGCACCTCAGTCCCCCAGGCCAGACGACGCGGCGTTCGATATCATCACAGACGAGGAGGTGAACTGCATTTACGACAGCGACACGCTGCCCTACACCACAGCTCTGTCTCCAGGAAGTGGACAGCAAGGAACACACGAGATGTGAGACACACACACACACACACACACACACACACACACACACAAACTAAACACGGGTCATTTCTCCATCAAAATGTTATCCCAAATTATCCCAAATATCCCCAAATTATATCCATTAGCTGCCATTTTGTGCAACCAATGATGCACTGTATGAAATGTCCAGGTTTCCATGGAAACCTGCTCCTGTCTTTTTTCTACCTCCAAAACAACATCCAGTTAAACTCTAAAGGATTAAAAATAGTGTCGTGATGTACTCTTTAGTACAGTATTAGTTGGCCACATGTACACTTAATTGAGTGTTGATTTAATTTATTTGTTGATTTAATTTATTTTATCTGATGATTTATTTTGAAAAAAGCTGGAAACTGCACTTAAAAAAAACTGTACAAACTCTAAATAAAGTACTAATCAAAGTAAGGAATAAAACACAAGGAGTGCTGTTAGAGGAAAATAATCATCAGTGTGGTTGTACGGACATGTTTTATTCCTCTTATGCTACAGAAATTTGCCAACAATTAAGATTTAATTGTATAATTGTGTTCTATTCAGCTGCTATTTCATATATCTATTTCATGTTCATATTAAAAGTAGTGCATGTCTAGCCACCCCTGCTTCAGAGACGTCACCTGGGTCTTGTTTGCTGCGTTTGGTGTTTGTGTAGTAGCAGCAGTACGAGTGGTGGGGACCTCACTGCAGACGAGTCGGAGGAGCTGCCGAGCTCGGTGCAGGACGCAGAGATCTGCCTGCTCAAGTCTGGAGAAGTCACGTACGTACATGCTACAGGCAGTGCCGCCCCGAGCACACACTACCTCATCAAATCCATCATTAATGCACAGCCTGAGAGGTGCAGAGGCATCACTGTGAGGGGGCTCTGACTCACATATGTGTGTCTGTGTTATCTGCAGTGCACTGTTCGGTATTTTTCCATGAACGCAGCTAGTTTACCTGAGGAGAGTGTGTTAGAAGGCTTGTTATTGTTGTTTTATGTCATGTGATCAGTGTATGCGCTTTTATATACTATCAGAGGGTCATGTGATCAGTGTATGTTCTTTTACATGCTATCAGAGGGTCATGTGATCAGTGTATGCGCTTTTATATACTGTCAGAGGGTCATGTGATCAGTGTATGTTCTTTTACATGCTATTAGAGGGTCATGTGATCAGTGTATGTTCTTTTACATGCTATCAGAGGGTCATGTGATCAGTGTAGGTTCTTTTACATGCTATCAGAGGGTCATGTGATCAGTGTATGTTCTTTTACATGTTATTAGAGGGTCATGTGATCAGTGTATGCGCTTTTATTTACTGTCAGAGGGTCATGTGATCAGTGTATGTTCTTTTACATGCTATTAGAGGGTCATGTGATCAGTGTATGTTCTTTTACATGCTATCAGAGGGTCATGTGATCAGTGTATGTTCTTTTACATGTTATTAGAGGGTCATGTGATTAGTGTATGTTCTTTTACATGCTATTAGAGGGTCATGTGATCAGTGTATGTTCTTTTACATGCTATTAGAAGGTCATGTGATCAGTGTATGTTCTTTTACATGCTATTAGAGGGTCATGTGATTAGTGTATGTTCTTTTACATGCTATTAGAGGGTCATGTGATCAGTGTATGTTCTTTTANTGTTCTTTTACATGCTATTAGAGGGTCATGTGATCAGTGTATGCTCTCTTATTTGCTATCAGAGAGTCATGTGATCAGTGTATGTTCTTTTACATGCTATTAGAGGGTCATGTGATCAGTGTATGCTCTCTTATTTGCTATCAGAGAGTCATGTGATCAGTACATGCTCTTTTATATGTTACCAGATGGCGAGATGGTGATCTGTTTGTCATCTATAGGCTGTCAGTGAGCCATGAGATCTGTGCGTTCTCCTCTATTGGTTGTCACTAGGTCATGTGATCCGTGTGTGCTCTCCTGCAGGCTGTCCGTGCCGTTCAGTGTGGAGGAGATCTCCAACTTCGGTCAGGAGTCCCGAGAACTCTTCATAAAGTCAAGCTGCTACAGTCTCCTCCCCATCACCGTGGTTACCGCTGGACCCACCATCAGCTGGGTGTTTTCCTCTACGCCAAAGAGCATCTCCTTTAGCGTGGTGTACAGAGAGAGCACAGACATACCACTGGAGCAGGCCAAGGTCACACACAAACACACACACTAGCATAATAGCTGCATGCTAAAACTTTACGTGATTAGGTTTATGTAATGTTTGTAAGTTATAATCTTATCTTGAAGTGTATCGGAACTCTCTTTCTCTCTGTCTTGCAGGTGCTGATCCCTTTAACCCGGTGTAACTCTCACAAGGATGCAATCCAGGGCCAGGTGAAAGCTCGCAACCCCGGAGAATACGCACTTATCTTCGACAACTCCTTCTCCAGGTCTGCATTCTACATTCCCAGCATCTTAGGCGATTATTTGAACACTGTCCTGTCTGACTGCGGTCCGTTTCCTCCTGCAGATTCATCTCGAAAAAAGTGCTGTACAAACTGAGCGTGGAGGAGACGGTGGTCTACGACGGCAGCGACTGACCGCAAAACAGGGGAAACACTAATGATACACACTTCTGTCTGTCTGGGTGAAGAGTCTTCCTCTTACGAGTGGACTGAAGAGTCACCGAGCCTTTTGTGTTCTTTAGGACAATTTAATCTCTCCGTAAAAAGCCAAACTCATGCCGAGAGCACGACGCACTACTGCTAGGACACGTGATTTATTTAGACCAAATCAGCTTTACAAGGCGTTTCAGAAATACAGCTTTCACGTATGAAGACTCTTTTTTTCCCCTGGTATGTGGACTGTCTTCACAGGAGGTTTAGGTTTTAAAATGCAGTGTGTGTAGACAGCGTGTGATCGCGAGCTGGAGACGACGTGCACTACAAATCATGCTGCGCTTTAAATATTTGGTAATATTGCGTCACAGGAAAGTGTGTGCTTATTAAACAAAATCTATTTTTTACATACTTTATGATCAACTCATTAACATGCAGACTGAATATTAAATGTACAGCAGACGAGTTTTTAAAAAGAGTCAGAGAGCTTTACGATGGTTTTAATTCATCCCGTTAAAATAAGACAAGTCTTAGACTAAAATCATACGCGCAGGCGTGTTCACGAGAGCACAAACTTCAAATTAAATTTTTATCTCAGACAGCACAAATGGTCCGTCTCGTTATCTGGGAACGGCGGTTCCTCGCGTTTAAAGGTTTCCTCGAGCGTCTCGGAGCGATTATGCATACGCGGAGATGAGCTGTGTAATTGTAGCAAGCACAAGCACACCATAATAATCTGACAGTCACGTTTTTACAGCTCACTGTGTGTTTCTGTTCCGCTGACGTGATGAGAAAGTTTATCAGCAATATCTTTGCTGCTCTGTATTCAAACAGAGACTCCCGATCTGTAACTCAGCGGCCCGAACCAAGCCGCACCCAGTACCCAGTGGAATTAGTCTTTTTGTTAAGATGGTCTGTTGCTACAGAGGAGGATTTCTACCGATGAGAGTTAAAGGGGTGGGTTGAGAATTCAAATATTTCCCAATTTTCCATCCAAGAGATGTTTGGTGCATGACGTACGCGTTTGTAGTTTTGCGCTGTAGCTATAAAGCTAATGGAAGACTCTCAGACAAAATGTTGCCAGAAATTCAAACCTAAATGTTCATATATTTACTCGAGCCTCATTTGACCAAGCTTTCGGTAAATCTGCGTGTAAATGAAATTTCCTTAACGCTGATTTTCTTCGTATTAGTGTGCACACGGCGATGAACGCCGAGCGAGTTTACGGAGCAGCTTGTTTACATTTAGCCCCGCCCATAAAACTCCATAAAAGGCAAAGCTCACAGAGCGGAAAACAACAGAACGATGCATAGTAACTCTTCCACCTTTTACAGGGTGCCATTTCTTTTGTCCTAGTGGAATATCTATTCTGATTTGCTGTAATTTCTGGATTTGTTTCAAGTCATTAATATGAAATGACCGAGTTTGACAAATTTAATTAAATTTGAGTGTATAACAAATAAATAAGGGGTTTAAACTTGACAGTGTCCTTATATAAAACTTCAGTAACTCATCGCCAATGATGCGATTTTAAACAGGTCGATTTCCGGACTTTTCTCCCGGGATAAATGGATTTTCATGAAACAATTTTTTTGTGCTCCTACGAATGTTTCACAAAAATTCGTTGATATGCAGCTTGATAAATTCGGCTCAGTGTGAAGTCTCATTTAATCCATTCGGCTCAATTCTATTCAGTTTCCTAGCACTTTAAACCATAGACCTCCTCACAAAGCGCCTTTACAGAAATCCCGATGTAGACTGAGATCTTTCAAATCTTCCTGAGATGACACGAGGAAGAAATAAGAGTCCTGGGATGAGAAGACAGTTTTATAACAAACAGTTTAACAAACAACCTTCTAATAGCAAGGATAGTATTCACAAAGCTGTAACCATAACCCTACATACTTTGGGAGGCGGGGCTTAGGGGAGATATCCAAGATGGCTGCTCGCATAACGTTACAGCATTTACAGTAATGTCCTGATTGACATCAGTAAGTGTGTGATGTCACTCGATGCGAGTTGAGGCAGATATTTACAGAAACGATTTTGGGTGAGATAGCCTTCTGTTCGTTGTTTGGATCTTTAGTTTTGCACTAGCGTATTTAACAGTGAAAGGCCACGCCTCCTTCACTGTCACTAACCAGATGCCACGCCTTCTAATGTAGGTCTGACAGGCAAAAGGGCCACGCCTCCTTTATCAGGACGGATGTGTACCTTATTAATGTTACAAATGGTAGCTTTTTAATTTAAGTATTTAATATATATAGGTGAGCTTAATAATCAGTGTGCCATTTAATAATAATAATAGTTTTGTTTATTGTTTTTTTTTTATTTAACTTTGGACAGCAAACATGTCTTTGGAAAATGGAAAATGGGGTAAATTGGATTTTTCTCTAACCTATTTCCTCTGTCACTTTTGCAGAAATGCACTTTTTGGGCTGTTTTTAACTGTGTTTTTATTCGAGTGATGTACAGTACACTCGTTTACTGTAAGCACATGATCTACAGTAGGACACTGGGATTAAATATATGGGACTGATTGATTAAAGGACTGTATGAAATGCCTGTATGGTACAGTTCCATCATAGTAATACATTGAAATTGAATTGACTGAATAAACTGACAGCAGCGTTTGGCTGGTATATCAAACAATTGTGGTTTTTTTTCCTTTTAAAACTGCAGTTAAGATATTAAGATGTTCTTCAGTTAAAAGATGCCTTCAGCTGGATATCAGTTCAAATCAGGATCTAATGTGTAATTTGTCTTCATCTCCATTTAATAAGCAGAGCTGTGGGAACCTGCACGAGCTCGCCGCGCGGCACGTCTTCACGAGCTCTCGGTTTTGACGGCTGGTTGCCGATGGATACGGCCACAGCAGGACTGTAGATAGCGGTAGCCTGCTCGCTCTGCAAGGTTAATGAGCTCGTTTTAAAGCAGCACACGTCTTCTGCCCAGCCTCTCCTTCTGCCTTCTGTGGTTTACACACACACATACACACATGCAGAGAGAGAGAGAGAGAGAGAGGGGAGGTTGGATGGAGGATGAGGGAGATGGGGATTGGACAAACACGTGGGCTGCATATCAATAAACTCTGAAGGCAGTACATAACCCAGTGCTTCACACGCTCTGTAAATAACACGCTTTTTTATGAACCGCTCCCAAACACAATGTACTGCAAAAACTCCCTGTTTTTGTGCTTTAAATTTTTTTATGCTTTTAGAAATAAAAAGCAGGCATGAAGAAAAATCTTTGATGCATTGCAATTCCAAGAATGTCAACAACTAAAAAAAGCATTTCAAAGCTGGCGACTTGAGCCTGAAAGTTACGTCAGTGTTTACGTTTCGAGTGTCTCCCGAGCTCAGCTATATTTATTTAGCATTTTTGGAAGGAGTCTCCAGTGTCAGTCAGAGGTGAAGCTGTAAGCTTAGATTTTCCACCACAGGAAAGTCTGCAACACTGGAGGAGTTTGCACTTCTTGGTTTCTCAGTAAGTTAGTGTTTGCGAAATTGCTGTAGTATAAGAGGAATAAAACACTTCGAACACTTCACTCTGTTTGATCATACCACCCTGGTGTTGATTGTTTTCCTATAACCGCATGCCTCCCCAAAGTGTTTTATTCCTTACATAGCATCCTGAATCACGAGCTCTACCGGTTCCCACCCCCGGAGGAACTGCGTTTACACACGTGGAACGGAAGTGTCCGATATAATCTGATGCTTAAACTACAAAAACACATCGGTTCGATCCTGAAGCGCTGCCTCGTCCAGTCTCTCAAATCATTCATCAGCATCTCCTGAGCATTCACTTCAGCACACGCTCTGCCTTTTAGATTGGATTCCACAGGCGTCATTAACCAGGTGAGAGATCTGTGAACGGTGCCATCCATTCTGAACGGAGCCCAGCCGAGCAGCGTCATCAATCTCGCCTTTAAGAGTTTTTGTGCCTGCCGTGCCCCCCTCTGTGCCAGACATCTCCACCAGATGAGCCTTTAAAAAGCCCTGAGCGCTGTGGGTTTGCCTGTCGCAGCTTGTGCGACAGACAGAGAGACGGCGATTCAAACGTGCTGCCTAGAACCAAAGCATTTTCCCAAGTCTGCGGTGGAATTAATGATTCTGAGGTCCAGATGGATCCTGTGCATATTGTTCTTCTATTTTCATGCTTCTGCAGTGTGCCATGACCTGCAGGATCACTAGGTGGCAGTCTCAGCTATCTCAGTTGAAATCCATTAAAGATACTGATTTTAGAAGCATCATAAACAGGAACGGATATGATTCACATTCTTATTCACCACTGTAGTGCACCAAGACGGTCTATTTCAAGTGAGTTGGGAGAACATGGGAGCACATCTCCTTCCTTCTATCCTGGACCCTGGATGATTATGTCCAGATGTGTGAAAGAGGAAGCGGGGGTGATCGGGTGTGGATCTGTCCTTCTCAGAAAATATCATGCACATCTTTATTAAAATAAAAATCAGATTGTATGTTAAGTGAGTTTAAAATACCTTTAGGACAGCAGTGCATTGCGGTACAGTATTATGAAAACAGTTGCCTTAGCATGTGGGAGTTAAACGGCCACACCTCTTTCAGTGTGAGTTACAGACACAAAGCCACGCCTCCTTTATTATGCCTAACAAACAGAAAGGCCACGCCTCCTTCACTGACAGAAACAGAGGTCACACTTCCTTCAATGTGACTGAGGCACAAAGGCCACGCCTCCTTCACTGTCACTTAGAGACCCAGATACCACGCCTCCTTCAGTAGGGCTGGCAGGCACAAAGGCCACGCCTCCTTCACTGTCACTAAGAGACCCAGATACCACGCCTCCTTCAGTAGGGCTGGCAGGCACAAAGGCCACGCCTCCTTCACTGTCACTTAGAGACCCAGATACCAAGCCTCCTTCAGTAAGGCTGTCAGGCACAAAGGCCACGCCTCCTTCACTGTCACTTAGAGACCCAGATACCAAGCCTCCTTCAGTAGGGCTGGCAGGCACAAAGGCCACGCCTCCTTCACTGTCACTAAGAGACCCAGATACCACGCCTCCTTCAGTAGGGCTGGCAGGCACAAAGGCCACGCCTCCTTCACTGTCACTTAGAGACCCAGATACCAAGCCTCCTTCAGTAAGGCTGTCAGGCACAAAGGCCACGCCTCCTTCACTGTCACTTAGAGACCCAGATACCAAGCCTCCTTCAGTAGGGCTGGCAGGCACAAAGGCCACGCCTCCTTCACTGTCACTAAGAGACCCAGATACCACGCCTCTTTCAGTAGGGCTGTCAGGCACAAAGGCCACGCCTCCTTCACTGTCACGTAGAGACCCAGATACCACGCCTCCTTCAGTAGGGTTGGCAGGCACAAAGGCCACGCCTCCTTCACTGTCACTTAGAGACCCAGATACCACGCCTCCTTCAGTAGGGATGGCAGGCACAAAGGCCACGCCTCCTTCAGTGTTATTAACTGACACAAAGGCCACGCCTCCTTCCTCCTTGAAATTGGCTCCACCCCTTCTTCTGTCAAAGTACTTCTTCTCAGCTCTGCTTTTTAAAAGGAAAAGTAAATGAAATAAAAATGAAATTAGAAAGGACGCGCATGTATTTGATGTTTAGTGCTGCTTTGAGGCTAATATTGCTGGTGAGTAAGCGGCGCTCTTCTAGCTACCAGTCGAACATGATGTCTAAATCATCAGCTTCAGAAGAAAATGTCAAGCAGCATGTCATGGCTGATCGAAGTACATTTGAGGAGAGGGGAAAATTGTGTAAATTTCATTTAACCCCTAAGGATTTGTCTGCAACTGTCTTGGCTATGCCCGTGTGTATCTCTTTCGTGTGTGCGTTTTCATTTCTTTGTGAGTGTGTGTGTGAAAACCTCCCCGCCGAGGTAATAGATTGACCGCTGACCCATCGTGCCTGCTGTTTACTCATGTCACGCACAATTTCTCTGCAGCTCTTTCTCCCGAGACCTTTCAGCGCAAACTTCTAATCCGTCAGACGACAAAAGAGCTCATCTCAGCGCTCATCTCTCATCTCTCCCATTCATATCTTCATAGATCTGTATTATGAAAGGAACAAAATGCCAATATTTATCTGCCAGGTTATTTAGCTGCTGGATGATATATATATATATAGATATATAAATAGATGTGACCTATGCTTACGTGTAATAAATGCTTAAAAAATAAATAAATAAAAAAATCCATAACCTTGGAAGCTTCCTGCACAGCCTTGGTTCATATATCTGAATATTACCATCACCTAACACTTCCTGTCATCCATCATGTCTCCTTTCTGGACTTCAGGAGTGAATCAGAGCGCTTCTCAGCGTAGAGACGACGTGGAGTCTCACATGATGAATGGCTCTGAGAAGGAGAGGGAGAATGAGAGAGAGAGAGAGAGAGAGAGAGAGAGAGAGATGGCCAGGGAATAAGTCCAAGCGTAATAATTCTGTCCTGCTTTTAGTGTCCCATTCATCAGAGAAGAACCAAACCTTGACCTCTATGCACTTCTCCTCTTTAGTAATTTCCATAAAAAAACAACACACGGACACACACACGATGCCGAGTTGTTTGGCGAGATTTTGCAGGTTTGCACCATATTAGAAACACTTTGTTCATTCATTAAATCACTTTTTTTTTTTCTAACTCATTTAGGTTTCCAAATGATAACTGTATTATGTCCGTTGTTTCCATGGCGACCCACGGCAGCTCGGCATCTTGTTGTAAAGGCTCCAGAGCATCAGCATCAGGAGAGGTTGATGTAAGGACGTTCGTCTCATAGAGAAGCACAACATCAGAGAGGGTTCATTTTTAAAGGACTGCAAAACAAACGGCTTCTTTTAGCCGAGAAAAATAGATCAAAGATGAAATGTTTCCATAAGATGGCTAAGAGCCAATGATTCACATCACGACGTGGGGTGTCAGTACTTTTGATACAATACTTTTGGGCGATGGTACCAAAAAAAAAAAAAAAAAAACATATGATAGATTTTCGCAATGCGAAATGTAGTTTTTGTGTGGTTTTGCTAGCTAACAGAGCTAAACAAAAAATCCTTTACACAAAAGTACATCAAACGAAACATGAAAAGGACAAGAAAATGAAAGAAATGATCAATTCTATCGATTTCTATTGTTGATGAAAACTTAAAATAGTGTGTGAAGCTGTAATAAAGAAGAGACTGTTTGCTAAAACTAGCTAATCGATGCTTGCAATTAAATGATATGTCTAGCATTTAATTCAATTCAGTTTTCAATTCAGTTTATTTGTATAGCGCTTTTTACAATG
>CM074965.1:15536528-15549172 GCA_037577455.1 Pangasius macronema | reverse complement strand
AAGATAGGGATAGGTGGAGAGTGATGATTCGCTGTGGAGACCCCTGAAGGGAAAAGCCGAAAGAAGAAGAAGAATTTGATTGCTCACCCATATGAAAGTAAAGATCTCCCACTTGTGTCTGCATGATCTCAGTTCTGACGCTGGTCTCAACTAGATGCCATGAGAACCTCTCTGGCAAGCTTTCTTAAAAAACACAACAACAACAAAAAAAAACTAAATCACTAGAGTGCCTCCCGATGGTGCGTGTCTGTTCATTCTGAATAATTCATATTCAGTCACATTCCTAGTCTACATGGCTATACACTGTCTATAAAAGATTACAGAGATGGCAGAGATGCTTAAATTATAATTAGCGTACTTCTCATGTAAACTTAATCCTGTCTGAATAAGGCTGATCAGGGCAACTCTGGCATTGCATGAGGATCAGGGGGTGAGGTGGGCAGTAGTAGCATAGTTTGAGGCATGTTATTAAATGCTATGAGTCATAGAAATTGTGACTTAAGTCAGAACAAGGTCCAAGGCCACGACTCGAGTATTACATCACAGGCGGATTGATAAAAGAACCTTGCCAAGGTCTAAAAGTCGACTTCCCGTTGCTCTTGTTTGCCAAAAGGAAAGTACGAGCAGTGTGTGCTTTCACAGAGCTCTCTGAGAGAGTACTAGTGTATCCTCTCTCCATCATCTCAGCTGGGCGCTCTTGTCATTCATCAGACAAACCATTTCAGCAATGCTGTGTTGCTTTTAGAGCTCTCATTCGTTCTGGCATTCGTTTTACTTCTGCTACCTGTTGGTTCTAGTGCATTTAACCTCTCCCAAAGATGATCTCATTCATATGAATATTTTACATGAAATAAAATAATGTCAGGACCAACAAACATAGTCACTGATCCTGACCCAGCAGATTGCCAGGGCAGTTCTTTTGAGTACCCATTGGGTGATATCACCCAAGTCCTGTTTTTAATAATTAAATATTACAGGAACATGATTAGTGAACTCTAGGAGCATGCATTTCTAGGAACCTAATCAAGGAAAGGGAGATGTGACCAAAAGCAGAGTTACTGTTCCCAATAACGTCCGAAAAATTCGTTTCAATCATTTAAAAACTTTAAATCAGCAATTTGCCAACACTAACCAGTCTATTTATTAATGAGTGAAATGTTTTGTCTGTTTATTTAATGTCTGTAAAAGTCAGTTCCTGACATCACTTACATTATAGCAGAGATAAACCATCATTTCGTTAACAGGCTCTCTTTTTTTCCTTTCTTAAAGTTAATAAGACAAAAAGAAACAGAACAAAACTGCAGCTTATGTTGCCAAGAAATCGCAAAGCATGAACTCCTGAAGATTTTTTTCATGCAGGAAAACTTACTGACACTGGAGACTCCTTTCATAACCGATAAACCAACATCTACTCATACAGAGCTTCACCGTCTCAATGATTATAAGTTTCCTTGACGAGATGAGAATGTGAATGAGCTGTTACTATAGAAACGATAATGTAATCGAACGAGTGTATTAATATAAACCTGCGATTTGCAGCTGAACTACTGTCAGAGCTGCTCTCGTAGAAAACTGGCCACCAATCAGATTAGAGATTTCAGCAACACTGTGGTATAATATAGCTGATGTTAATATATCCGAGGACATGGCTGACAATTTTATTTTATCAGGTTAGCTTCTTAATCTAGCGTTTACCCCTAAGAGCTGTAGAATCAAATACCAAACCGTCACTTAATTTGATCCCCTCTCTCATTTCTATCCTCTTCCTCTCTCTTATCTTTCCTTTCTTTAATGCAGACATTCGCCTGAAGTGTGGAACCAATTTTCTTTCTCTGGAAAGTAAGAGAACGCAGAGTGACATGTGTCACTCCTGTGGCTCCTCTCTCCACTCAGACAGCCTGTAATTACGGCAAAAAAAAGAAGAGCTTTTCTATAAAGTCATCCTCCTCCAACAGCTCGCCTCAGTGCCAGCTTCTGAATGTGCTTGACAGAAACAAATGGAACAAAATGAAACAGACAAATTACAGCGACTGCAGATGGTGAGGGATTACAGCCTGGAAGTGTTGGGTTTGAACACTATGTGACATGATGTTTGTGGCTTTTGGGATGATATTTGTGCTAGCGTTTCTTTGAGCCAGCACTCGCTGTGTATTTTTTGTATTCGGCTGCCATATAGGTGTTTCGTTTGCTCTCGAAAATGCAGCACAGTAGTACATAAGATTAAATTATTCAGCGAAAATTAGAAAATTAGATTTAATTAGATTTAAAGGTACACTGCAGTCACTGGGGGCAGTCACTGGGGGCAGTCGTGGCCTAATGGTCTGAGAGTTGGACTTGTAACCCGAAGGTGAACCTGAAGGTCATGGGTTCGAGNTAAAATGGCTGCCCACTGCTCCGGGTGTGTGTTCACGGGTGTGTGTGTGTGTGTTCACTACTGTGTGTGTGTGTGTGCACTTGGTTGGGTTAAATGCAGAGCACAAATTTCGAGTATGGGTCACCATACTTGGCCACAAAGTCACTTCACTTCACTGTAGGTCTAATTACCCACTCTTGAGGTACACCCCCCATGACAAGGTTCTGTTTAGTGTCTTTTTTTTTTTTTAGATTGTAGTTACATGACTTAAGATAGGTTTTAGCATTCCTCCGCTGGCCACCCGTGTCCTTTAGAATTTACTCAAGAAAATGTATAAAAGTTATTTAAAATCTCTTAATTGTGTAGCATCGAAAGGCTCAAAAGCCATGTTTGAAATCATGTCTTAAGATCTTAAGGTCATATAGTGCTAGCCTGTAATAAAGATAAACATTCATCTGGCTCCATCTGTGACTGATTTTAAAACAAAAAAGATTTTCTTTTTATTTACGTTAGCATTTAACTAGCTTTCATTCACTTTACGTTTACATAATTTTTTATATTACTTAAATTATTATAGGTTATATTTAACCTTTTTGCCTTTTCTTTTCTGTCACTATTACCTATTGCATTATTATTATTTATTATCTGCACAATGTGCTCTCTGGGTGGGAGGAATGGCATACCCTCTCTCATCTGTCAATCACAGTGACACTAGCCAATCGTGGGCATCTGTGAGCTCATGTATTCAGAAGAGGGCAGATGATGCTTTCCTCTGAGTGTGTCACGCTGTCGTGTGATGCTACGTGAGAAGCAGTTCGAAAACTGGCTTCATGTGTCTCGGAGAAAGCATGTGTTAGCCTTCAGGCTCCACGGTTGTATGACAGAGGAGAGTTGGCTGGTTGGGTGGGAATTGTCGGATGACCAAATTGGGGAGAAAATGGAGAAAATTTTCCCCATTTCTTATTACTATTATTATTGTTATTATTACTCAAATCAGTATCCTGTATGATGGCTTCCATCTGTCTGCTTGTGTTGTTCCTAATCCACACTACAACCTCGCAGCTATGCTCCATACAGCCTACATTCAAGCATTTCGAACGTCCTCCTATAGAGAAAGCCGAATGATTCATATGACTCATATATATTTTGTTTTATGACATTGACATTCTCTCACATGTGGGGGTGGAGCGGGCATAGCAGTTGATGCGCCATCAACTGCACCCCCTTCTTCTCATCTTTAATGAGAGTGGGGGTTGATGGTATGTTGAGAGGCCATCCACCCCCCCAAGGGCTCTGTCAATACAGAGTTGTGCTGCCCGGCGCTTCAAGCATCCTTCGCTGTCTGCATCACAGGCTCATCACCATGGCGATCCGGCCCACTCGGGCCCTAATTGAAGCGCTCCATTGAAGACGTCTAATCATTTGCAAACCGATTGAGCTGGAAAATAATGGTGGGAAACATTAAAGCATACTCACTGGGCATCCGGGGCTTCGTTCCATTCTAAACAGGACAGATGTATTTTTGGGAGTGCTCAGCTTCGAATGTGCTCTCTCTTTAATGCACTTTGAAATGCCAAGGCCCTTTGTTTGTTGCTGAGGATGTTGTGTTTAGTTAGTCTGGGGGCGGTTATTAGTGAGGAGTGGCCCTCTCTTCCGGTTGAGAGCCTCGACCAGCTCTTTGAGAGCTGCGCAAGGCTCCTGCTGGCTCTGCTAAAGGCTTGAAATAATCTTTTTTTGCCATGGAAACAGTTCAGCAGCTATTGATTTGAGTTTTTTTTTTTTCTCTTTTAAGTGCAAGCCACATATAATAATCCTCAAGTTTGTTTGCTTTGGTGATCTTGATTTCACAATCCTGGTTAAGAATTTGATCTTCGCATTCATTTGTTTTTTAAGGAACAATCTAGAGGATGTACAGCCTGTATGGAATACAGGAATACAGATCCAGTCTTTTTCTAGAGCAGTATCACCCTGGATTCGGCTGCTTCTTGCGCTGGATGCCCTGCAGGTATTATAGGGCACTTGACACCCCCGTGTTTGCTCAGCAGCCTTGGAGGAGCTCACTGTGCCTTCTCAGCTTGATACGCACAGCG
The DNA here is from genome assembly GCA_037577455.1 of Pangasius macronema. Lineage (NCBI taxonomy): Eukaryota > Metazoa > Chordata > Actinopteri > Siluriformes > Pangasiidae > Pangasius > Pangasius macronema. The sequence continues at coordinate 15,544,729 of CM074965.1, read as the reverse complement.
GAAGTTGAAGCGTAGTTCATCTCAATGGGGAGGTGGAAAGCAGCAGGGCACAAATGCACCACATCTTTCACGATGTTTAATGACCTACAGTCCAAGCCGCTGAAGTAGAGCTATTCATTCTATATATTATGTATTATATACTGGAAAGGGGCTGTTTTTCATTCTGTCTTCATTCTCTCTCTCTTTCACTTCCCTTACCTGATAATTCGAATGCGTTGGACTAAGATGGAATCCAATCATGCCTAAAAGGCAGAAAAGAGATTAGAATAGATGATAATGAAATAGAAATAGAATCCCCTAAACCATGACTTCCATAGTCTTTGTAAATATACTTGAAACCAAAGAGCACTGAGTCTGTAAATTTAATTAATTAATTAATTTAATTAATGAAAACTTTTTAATTAAACTTACACACACAAATATATATATATATATATATATATATGTGTGTGTGTGTGTGTGTGTGTGAGAGAGAGAGAGAGAGAGAGAGAGAGAGAGAGAGAGAGAGCACATCCACAAATGGTTTATTCCTCCTATAATAATAATACAGTCATTTGCCAATGATTATTTTTTTTATAAACAAAGATGTTATACGTTTTATCCATTTATAGTTATGTTTAATGTTACAGAACATTCACTCAGCACTGACAATGGAGATTCCACATATCACAGATTACACGTTATCTTTTGCTAAATAACTTCACACGTAATACTTTGTAATCTATTTATTATGAGTCTTAGAGTATTTAGAGAGTTTGCCATGAGCACTGGACTATCAGAGCTGCTGTTACAGAAAATTAATCAGCACCTTCTGACCAATCAGATTCAAGAACTGAACCATCCTCTGGCATAAAAACGGATATGCACTGTGTCTTTTTGGACTAAAAATATTTTAGTGCTTTCATTGCTGCCAACACACCAGATTAAACTAAACAGCCTTTTCTGGGGTGAAATGGGTGTATTATAGCAGGAAAAACACAAAAAATGTGTAGGATAGGGATTTCAATGTGGTAGATTCCAATGACAGACTCAGGAACAGGGTTGGGAATCTACCACTGCTGATTACAATGTCATATCCAACAAGCTAACTACTGTCATTTCCGTAACCTGTAAAGTTCACTACCAGGAATTTTTAACCCTTTCATCACCTTTCAGGACAAAGAGATGTGACAGATGGAAGATGTCAAAATCCATTTTTGAAGCAACAGATGCTGGGTCTCTGTCCGTGGTGCTGAAGTAGCTGAGTGCATTTCAAACCCCAAAATCAATGCATAGATTTTAGGTTCTGTTTGGAGTCTATCCTGCCTCCACATCTATTCACAGAGGTTCTGCAGAAGTTCACCTGCCACTAAAAATTCCATAAACCATTCCACAAAACTTCAACACTTCCTTTTATCAATAATTAGGAAACTCAAGGCTTAAGTGACAAAGTACAGCAAGCATCATAAACAGTAGGATTTCAACAGTTGTATCTCATGTGGCATAAATTTAAGGGGGAAATTTAATCTTTAAAAATATTTATTTTCATAATTTATATGTCCATATTATTAAATGTAGCTGAACAGAACAGGCTCATGACAAAGTTTGGGTCAATATCTTTCAAACCTGGACATTTTTACTGATTTATGTAGGTCTCTTTATGCAAGAAATTAAAAATGAGCACAAAATCATATACAACAATCTCCAGAGTGTGGCAATAACACATACAGTGCAATGCCTTGCTTGGCCAGAAATCCCATTTCACATCATTCATCTGCTCAAAGCCAACTGCAACTTTATGTTTCTTGTAAATAATATCAATAAAGCAATCAACTGAGTACAAGAGCAGGGTTGACACAATGCAGTGCTCTAAAGGAGTGTCATTCTCTCATTGGCTGCTCTAGTAAAACCAGAACTACACACCAAGCCAGACTTCTCAGCCCACTATATTCTTATTCTCCCTTTTTTTAGAGATTAGATTATTTATTGTCCATTGCTTTTTTTTTTGCATTCCCTTATCTCCCTAATCTCACACATAAGGAAGTGAAGGATCAGCCTCTTGGGCATCAACCCTAGGTCCATGCAGTTAAGAGTGAAAGGACATAGCTCAAGTGTTATTGGCCAGCTACTATGTTCAATTCAGATCAATTCAATTCAATTTTATTTGTATAACACTTTTAATAATGGACATTCTCATAAAGCATCTTTACAGAAATAAATACATTCAGTATATAAATTTTAAATGTCTGAATTTATCCCCAATTAGCAAGCAAGAGGTGACGGTGGCAAGGAAAAACTCCCTGAGACAATATGAGGAAGAACCCTTGGGAGGAACCAGACTCAAAAGGGAACCCATCCTCATCTGGGTTACAATGGACTAACATTGACAATGACATTTCTCACAAACAAGAGGACTGGGTCCTTCCATAGCAATCAAGGCTGAACAGGGCTAATGACATGCCACTGCTAAGCCACCATTACAAAGAAAGCCAAGGTCTTACCAGGAGTGGGGTTTGAACCCACAAGGACATCTGTCTAGTAGAGCTTAAGTCCAACACTGTAACCACTCAGCCATCCTAGTTGCCACCTGACCTTCTTCTAAATGGAGGAACATGCTCTTCTGTTGGCTTACTTACTAGGACTTACCTAAAGCATTTAGAGGCACAGTTATTCAATTTTAGGACACAGTTTATATGAAAAGTTTCTATTAAGCAGCCATTGGTTGCTCCTGGAACATCTATAGGCAGAGAATCAGAGACAGGCCAAGCAGATCCACCACTACAAACCACACACACTGTTTCAGACTACTTAAGCCCCAGTATTTCATTTTAGAAATGGAATTTCACTTAGATAAGTGTTTGCTTTTCATATTTCATACTTGTGCAGCACAGAGGGAAGCACTGCTCCCTCATGGCTCATGGTTTGATCCTGAGCATGGGGCTGGGTGGAGTTTTGCATGTTCCCCTAGTTTCCTCCAGGTGCCCTGGTTTCCTCCCAAAAACATGCTGGTAGGTAGATTGACTATACTAAGTTGCCCCAAGGAGTGAATGAGTGCGTGAACTTGTGTACATGGTGCCCAGCGTTCATCCAGGGTGTATTCCCACTTCCTGCTGTGTGGTTAAGGCTTTGAACTTAAGCTCCACTGAGCAAATGTCCTTGTGGGTTCAAACCCCACTCCTGGTAGGGTCAAGGTTTTAGGTTGTCATGGTTAAAAGGGGTGCCATTGCCCTACAATTCCAAGGCCCTGATAGACCTTGCCCTGTGTTTGTTTGTGTGTAAGATAAGAAATATTACTATGAAGTAACACAATGGATGATCAAGAAAGTGGTTTGCATACATATACTGCATATCATACTGTCTATGCCAGGAGAACAGTAGGTGCTACTGAAAGAATAAACAAATATTTCCTACACAAAAGGAAGTACAGGGAAACCATCTTGGGTATCTACCTTACCCTAGAACAGTTGATGAAGAGGCCTTGCTCAAGGGTTAAACAATGGTTGGATGGTACAATGACCTTACCAGGACCTTTGTACAAGGTGACCAAACAAGAATGGGTCAGGATAATGGTCCAATTGATATTAAGTTCAATACCTGAATCACTCTACCATCATGCCAGGTGTGTTAAGGGTAGGGAGAACTACAACTTGGCAGGGCAGACAGTCCTGATGAGTGGAGTTAAGAACCCCTGATCTTCCCTGGTGGAGCCNACCAGTGTGGCTGCAGGCTTTCATTTCAACCAAGCAGGATCCACACCTGATTTCACTTGTTTAATCAATTAATCTTCAATCAACTATGAAGTGTGCCTCCAGTTTGGCTGAAATGACATCCTCCAGGCCACATGGAAGATCTCTGTTGTAAGGCAAGACAATGGCACACCTTTTAACCAGGGCAACCTATGACCTGGATCCTACCAGGAGTGGGCTTTGAACACACACGTTCATTCATCCATTGGAGACTAAGCCCACTGCCTTAACCACTCAGCCACCCTGGTTCTTCGTGCTGACAAGCTAACACTCATACCTTTGAGGTTAGTGGTGCATTCAAGCTTTTTCTTTCATTCATTCATCTTCAGTAACCACCTTATCCTGGACACGGTCATAGTAGGAATACTGAGTGCAAGGCAAGACAACATCCTGGATGGGACTCCAGTCCATCACAGGGCACCACTTTGTGCACTTTTCATCTACTGATAAATACTGAGGTTGCAGACCCAGTAATCTCACTGGAGTGCTATTTTGGTAGTCTACTCAAAGTACAAGTGTGTAATTTAGGGCAACATTTATTGGGAACCATTCATTAAGGGAGAATATTGAAGGTCATTGGAACATCTGCAAAGCCCCAGAGGCTACTTATTATAGCATTTAAGTCATTTGCTTCAACAACCTCTAAACTCTGTGGCTTTGAACATCCTCATCTCAGCAGCATTTTGATTATACTTTCTAAAGTAGCACATCTTATTTGTTTAATAAAGCTCAAATTAGACACTTGTACAAGGTTTATTCACTAGTCTTAATTCATAAAAAGAAATGTCTTGCAACATAGATCTGGTGGGTGAAAATGACTAATAATTGCATTATTATTAGTAGTAGTGATAATGTACAATAAACACATTGTTTTACTGTTCTACCAACTATTATGCATAAATTAAAATAAATTCACACATAGTCTAATTTATTTATATAGCGTTTCCATAATATATAGCTGGACACCAACAGCTCTTAAAGCTAAACTGCAGAAGGTAACCTAAAGGTCTAGTATGGACAATCAAGTCTAATAAGATGTGAACTGATTATTATTTCATGCTGAGAAGTTTGTATAATAAAATGTATTGCACATTACCACAACTAATAATGCAATTATTAATCATTTTTACATAACAGATTTCCAGTTATGTAGCTGTCCAGGTGTTTGTGCATAGTTTGTGCATAGTTAATGTATAGTGTATAAACTTTTTAGGCGTCTAGTTAACCCCTTTTACATGTTCCTTAACTGTTTCATGCACACTGGGTCAATTTAAGGCTGTTTTTAGAAGAAAAAAAACTATATATATATATATATATATATAGTCAGGTCCAGAGGTATTTGGACAGTGACAGAATTAGAGTTTTGAGAACATGGGCTCCAGACTTCAGGCAGTCATTGACTGCAAAGGATTTTCATCTAAGTATTAAAATTATGNGGGCTCCAGACTTCAGGCAGTCACTGACTGCAAAGGATTTTCATCCAAGTATTAAAATTATGGTTATATTTACAATTTGTCCAAATACCTTTGAGGTGAAAATGGAGGCACTTTGCTGAAAATGGCTGTAGTTCCTAAATGGTAAATGCCATATTTTTGTGGAACCTCTTAAAATAAAGCTGAAAGTCTTCACTTTGATCACATCTTGATTGTTTTATTACAAATCCATTGTGGTGGTGTATAAAGGCAAAATCACAAATACTGGCATTGTCCAAATACTTCTGGACCTAACTGTAAATATGTATATATCTATATATCTGTAATATATTGTATAAAGCTTTTTAATTTCTGAAACTTCCACTCAAATAACATATTTTTTATTAAAATTGCTAGATTAGATTTACATTGACTTGATTTATAAGCCTTGCTTTTTAGTTTTGGATACAAGAACTCAATAATCAGTATAATAACTACGATAATGATGAGCTGTTGGTGAGATTGCCACCATTATGGCAAAATGGTAAAAGTCACGGATCCCCTCGATATACTTCCCCAGACATGCAGCATGTGTCTTGTATATCTTTGTAAACAATCAATCAATCAATCAATCAATCAATCAAATGACCACTTTAGTTTTTTTTTTTAACCTCCAAAATCAGATGTTTCATGCCTTGTGGAAATTTTACATATTAAGAATATTGCTCCATTTTGATGGGAAAATTCATAATTTCTATAATTTTGTTCAGGCATTTTTGGTCATCTTGGTTTAGACCTGAATGTTAACAGCTTTTGTTTATAGACACATGGCTTTCCTACAGAAGGACAAGGAGGATGAACTTCTTAATGTGTCATTTAGAAAAAGTCAACATTCATAAAACATTTGTAACTAAACTTAAGACAGTTCATCATGTAAGGGATCTGCTTTGAATTAATTTATGCATGACATGTTTAAGCTACCTCATATTATATATGTATCATATCTATATTTACAACCTAATTTAGGTCGCAGGTCACAAACCTCTGAAACCTAAACCTAAAATATCACATCGTAGGCCCATTTTTTCACCAGTTGTCGGATGAATACTGCGCCGTTTGGATATCTTACACGGAGGATCTTTTAGTGGACTAGTCTAAATATTATGATTTAGGACACAATTCCTGTCAGATCCACGCTTTAGGAAAGACTGGAAGGCAAACATTCGGCTAGAGCATGCTCTTTGCCTAGCTCTGCCCCGCAGTGGCTGTGCGTGTGTGCGCGTGTGTGCGCAAACCGCACGCATGACTCGCGCGTTCTCCCGGGTACCACAATCAGACCCCAAAGCGAAAAGAGGGATCGCAGGCGCCCCAGCAGTGCCCGAGATGGTGAGTACAATCTTCATTCTTTTATAATCCTTAATTCATGCATTCAACTCACATCCGATCGAGCATGCAAAAATATCTGGATAGGAAATTTTACAATTCTGAGTTCGAGCTCGAGCGTGTTCTGTAGCGTTGATATGGCTGAGAGAGCGATAAAGCGCAAGGGCGCGAGCGGTGCATTGCATGACACACTGTGGACTATCTGGATAAATGAACAACGGTTCACAATGCAGTATAATTCATCATGCATTAAAAAAAACGAGTTAGTATAGAATTGTGTGATATGTAAAGCAGACAGATGCGGACACGGACTGATGCAGAGACGCGCGAGCTGCAGTGCTACTGTTACTCCCATCCCAGCATATAGAGGAATTAAGAAGGTCTGAACAGAATAATGCACAGTAATGTGTGGAGGAAATGGAGGGGGGAAAAAAAGGCTCTCAGTGCACGTGCAGCCTACTTCTTGTCTTTGTGCATGCATGTAGATTTGTGTAGGTTTAGAAATGGATGCTTTTTGAAATGAAGGAAATGCAGAAATGGAGCTAATCCTTAGTGCACATCTGAAAGCCAGTCAGTCTGGGTTAAAAATGCATCAACTCACAGCAAAGTATAGGAAATATCCCATCATCATCATCATCATCATCATCATCTTCAGTGGCTGAACTATAGTTCCTGTCTAGACACTGCAATGGCACATTGATGCAACAGTGAGTCACCACACAAGGCTCATAATATAGCACCTAAAATCAGCAGAAAAGCTGCTCACCGCTCAGATTCCTCCTCCTGCGTCTGCTGATTTGTAGCTTTATTCAAAATCAATCTTTTTTTACAGATTTCTTTTTTCAAACGAGGCAACTCATGCAGAAAAGTATAAGTAATTCCTCATCACTACATAAAAAGAAAAAATGGTGTGTGTGTGTGTGTGTGTGTGTGTGTGTGTGTGTGTGTGTGTGTGTGTGTGGCAGAGGAGGTTGAGGAAAATGAAGAGGTTGTTTATTGCAGTCTAAATGACCTTAACACACAAAAACATAGTCATATTTTGTCCCTGACGTCACTCGACTCACTCACGTTTTTTGTCCGTTCTGGTGTGAGTGAGTGAGTAAATGAGTGAGTGAGTGAACGAATAGAAGGCTAACTCGAATGAATGAATGAGTGAATGGATGAATGAATGAACAGAAACAAGTGGATGAATGGATGATGGGTGGATGGATGATGGAAAGGATGGATGAATGGAGACTTGAATGAATGAATGAATGAATGAATGAATGAATGAATGAATGAATGAATGAAAGGAAGGAAGGATAAATGTAAGAAAGAATGAATGATTGAATAAGTAATTGGAGGGACTTGTGGATGGATGGATGAATCTATAAAGGAATGGAAGGATGCATGAGTGAATGAATGGATGAATTGTTGAATATATGGATGGGTGGATGGATGGATGAATGGTTTAACAAACAAATAAATGGATGATTGAATGGATGGATGGATGAATCAGTGAATGAATGGAAGGATGTATGAATAAGCAAATGAACAGACATGAATTGATGAACTGTTGAATGGATGGACAAATGGATTAGCAAATGAACAAACAAATACATGGATCTTCTTCTTCTTCTCTCGGCTTTTCCCTTCAGGGGTCTCCACAGCGAATCATCACTCTCCACCTATCCCTATCTTC
>CM074965.1:15505407-15526892 GCA_037577455.1 Pangasius macronema | reverse complement strand
GGGTTAGGGTTAGGGTTGGAGTTAGGGTTAGGGTGAGAGTTAGGGTTGGGGTTAGGGTTAGGCTTAGGGTTAGGGTTGGGGTTAGGGTTAGGGTTATGGTTGGGGTTAGGGTTAGGGTTAGGGTTGGAGTTAGGGTTAGGGTGAGAGTTAGGGTTGGGGTTAGGGTTAGGCTTAGGGTTAGGGTTGGGGTTAGGGTTAGGGTTATGGTTGGGGTTAGGGTTAGGGTTAGGGTTGGAGTTAGGGTTAGGGTGAGAGTTAGGGTTGGGGTTAGGGTTAGGCTTAGGGTTAGGGTTAGGGTTAGGGTTAGGGTTGGGGTTAGGGTTAGGGTTAGGGTTGGGGTTACAACATCCAGTAGGTAGTGGATCTAATCCGTCATCGCCTACAGGCTGCAGTGAGGACATACTCACCTACTGGCCTGTTTTTGGGAGTTGAATGGAAACCGGAAAACCCAGAGAAATCCACATGAACACGAGGAGACTAAAGGAAACAGCGCACAGACAGTAACTTTAGCTCAAGACTGACAACACTGAACAAATGTATTTCCCTCAAAAGAAAAATGTGCAGAACATTTATTCCAAGTGTTTTTTATTTTATTTTATTTGAATTCATTCAGAAAGCCCAGTGACACAGTTATCCTCTTTACCTCAACAGTCAATCAACCAAGATTTTTTGTTTTAGTTTTGTTCTGAAGTTATGAGGCACATATTATGAGAAAACAGACATATAATAAAATGCCTTTTTCAGACATTCCTGCTCAAACCTTTCATTTTAAACTACGAACTTTTTTTTTAAAACTTTAGAATCTTGAATAATTTTTATAGGCTTAAGTTCAAAGTAGAACTGTATTATCTGCATTAAATTGAAATCTTCAAATAAATCAGAGTTCCAAAGGAAGAGCAAAATGATACCAAACTGCGTTAAAAATAAGTGGACACAAAATGGCCGCCTCGGTAATATCACAGAGTTCAGCTACACAGTGAAGTGTATGTCACGCTGTCTTCCACTTGCGTTTTATATTAATTGACAAACACTGGGCAGCTACAGAGTCTCTGAGGAGACCGGTGTTTTTTTAAATTAGGCATGATCACGGATTAATATACTGAGAAAAATTATAATATTGTGGCCACAAGATAACTGATAGCTTGAGCCCACAACTTGATATGTTGTAGAACGTAATAATTAGCGGGAATGGGCGAAAAAAGTCTTTGAGAATCCTCTTAAGATGGATGCTCATGTTGCAAAGGAGACTAGTGACTCCTATATGTCTTTATGCTTCAATATTAGCATTTCCATGCTTAGGCTCATGTATCTACAATGACTCCTCTGTCTCAGTCATTTTAAAATACACGTTTCGCATGTTACTCAGAGATAAGCACCATATCATTTCAGCCGCTCCATAAACACCAAGAACGTCTTGGCTGATTGGCTGCATTTGAATTAAATAGAATGTCGTGCAATTTTTCCCTGTGCAAAACGATTCATTTAATCATTTTTACCTGTATTTATTAGTATGTGTCTACATCTCATTTGGTACAGATCATTAACAATCTTATGAGCTGGAGTTTATGGAGCTAAGAACCAGGATGTAGATGATCCAATGGAATACAGCGGTGAGAGATCGAGTATGTTCATGCCTGAAGAGGCACGGAGGCTCTTTTACTGCCATCATGCCCTTGAAAACGCCACTTAGCACTGTGTCTCTGCAGACATGATGCTGCCAACATTTAGTCTGTTTTTTTTTTTGTGTGTGTGTGTCCCCGAATTCCTACTCACACACTCTTGTTTATTGCTCTGTATAGCCCGTACGATCATTGATCTCCAACTGTGTCATCAAGCGAGAGCAGGAGAGATGCATGGAGAGGATCGCGCTTCACGACCCAGCGCAGGACCAGGAGTTCGGTGAGTTTTGCTAAACTAGAGACAGTTGTAGTCCATCTAGATTGCCTAGATTGGACGTCACACATGCATGTTCTTGCTAAAGTCTTATATTTATCAGCAGTAAACAGGAAGTGTGACACTTGGCAGCAGATACTGTAACAGTGACAGGAATGGGAAAGCCAGCTGGACTTCTCGCACTTACAGAGCAAGAGAAGGACAAAGTGAGAGAAAGAGGAAGGGGAGAGAAGAACTCTGACTCATAGCGCTGACACCCTCAAGGCCGCTCCGGATAAATTGGACTGTTTAGAGCAGAAAATAATAGATTTTAAGAGGTAGAGCAGCTTGCTGTCCTACCATTTAGTCAGCAGGTGCTTTCTAAAGGGCACGTTCGCACGGCTGGATGAAAACGTTTTCTTCTGGAAGGCATTTTGAAAGATGTTTCAGTGGCCAGAAAATGTTTCAGAAAATTGTTAAGCAATATACTGAACATCTATCCATTCTCCATAGAGAAAAGAATGCAAGGACAACAACAACAGCATAAAATTGTAACGCAGTATTTTTAGGACCACTTTAAAAAGGGGTGGAGTTAGAAAAAGTGCATTGTGCTCATGGTTAGGTGTTGCTCCGTTATCCAATCACATNACAATTTACTTGTAGACTTCACATGTAGTTGTAGTATTTATTGGTATGAATAACCAATAATAAATGTGGCAAGGCTGGTATTTAATCAAATCGTATTCTTTAGACATTTTGTAGATTTTGTTAATTATATGTTATTATTGTTATAGTTATTACTAAAAAAAAACGCACACACATCGTAGTTTTTAATCTGTTTATAGTTGCATGTAATGTTGTGGAAGTTAGTTCCTGTTATCACTTATGTTATAGCAGCTCTAAACAGTCGTTCCTCACCAGCTTCTCTTTTTTTTTCACTTTAAGTTAATAAAATGAAAAACAAAATGCAGCTTATGGTGTTGCAGACAAAACTCAAAATTTCAAAGGCTGAGGCTAGTCTCACTTGCACATTATTTGAGCTTCAATTTTTCAACTTTTTGATTTAATTTCAAAGACAGAAGGGTGAGAGAGAGGTGAGAGAGGTGCTCCAGCTGTTGCATTGCCTGTTCATTAAAGCAGGCTCTCGTAACACGCCATTATGAAGCCCGGGACAAACCAACAGCAATAATAAACCACAGCTGGAGCTTATGAGTGCGCTGTATCACACACTACACGAACGCCTGCTGTCCTGCTGTACACTCTGGTCATGTGAGTCAGCACTAGCATCTAGTTTTGTGCAAAAACGAATGTTCTGATGAGTGATGATTCCCTGAAACTTTGTGTATGTTCCATCCAAGGACCGTTCATCCATTCATTCATGAGTAGGAATTGAACAACTGCCTCAAACTTAGACTTTACGTGTATGACTATGTGAGGAAAAATGCAGGAATTTTCCTTCAGCTTATTCCCTCGCTCCATGATGGTGGACAGTGATGATACCGAATGCCATTCCATCTTTCCTTTGCTAGTTCAGACTGCTCTTATTTGCCCTTTAAGATGTAATTAGCTTTGTGTTCAGGCTGCCAGACAGAGCAAAAACAGATTAGAGTGTAGGATGGGAGCAGTGTCTTTCCACAAACCAGACAAAACCGATCTCTACATCTGCTGCACCATTTCACCATCTTCTCATTGTACATGAAGGCAGAGGAAATGGAATAACCAGAGCGTTGTGAGAAGCTGGGGGTGTGTATTCTGTGCTTGTTTTATGACTGGAGACCATCAGGCACAGGTCCAGAGCAGCTCTCACTTGGATACTGTAGATTTACAAATTGCAAAACTATATCAGTTGAACTGAGTTATGAACTTCTTCTTCTTCTTTCGGCTTTTCAAGATTCAAGATTCAAAGAACTTTATTAATCCCAGGGGGAAATTGCTTAATTTCCCTTCAGGGGTCACCACAGCGAATCATCCCTCTCCACCTATCCCTATCTTCTGCATCCTCAAACTGAGTGAACAGAGTTTTGAACCCCGTCCTCTATTTGTAGACTCATGTTAAGTCACAGATCTGGAGTTGATTACCTTGATTGCAAAAATAACAACCAGAAGGGCTGTGTGGAATAAATCTGGAACGTTCCAATTTAGCATGTCCAGGCTTTAGTTTGGAGAAACCCCCTGGAGTCTGCACAGAAAAACAACTGACTGACTGGGTTTTGGTGAATATAATCTGCTTTTCAGAGACGGATTAACAGGTTTTAGGCCTGCAAAGTGTAAAAACAGCCTCACATTTTGTCTCAAACCTGAATGTACCATCTGACTGGGTTTAAATTATAATGATGATCACATTGGGTATTAGAGCATATCTCTTTAATCAGAAATTAACTGCTCTGATGCTCTTGCTGTCCCACTAATGCTGTTATTTCATTCTGAGAGAGCTCCAAGATGCAGGGATTTTAGGGAAAAGCACTCCCTAACAGAACTCCCTGCNTTGGCCCCCTGTTGGCCCCCTGTTGGCTAGTCTTGGCTGTCTAGGCTTTCATTTCTTTCTGTAAGTGAAATAGTCCTTGCTGCAGGACCAGAAGTCCAGGGGGTGGAGCCGGACCTGCTCCAATTCCTCCTATAACCCTAACCTTAATCCCTAACCCTAAGAAACACACTTATCCAAAGCACTGAGTTGTGTCCACATCTTTGGCTTTTGGTTTGACTCCACCCAGATAGGAGGATCTGGATCAGGTCCAACGCCACCACCTGAATTTTTGGTTCTGCAGCAAGGGGTACTCGCTGTTAAAGATGGACAAGAAAAACAGAGGTGTCTTCATTGGTGTTTTTTGGGGATCTGCAACTCAAATTTTAAGTTGATTGAGTTATGGGTCTTAGCTTCATAAAAGGGTTCCCTCAGGAAGTAATTTGAAGTCTTGGAACATTTTCTGAAAAGGAAATCTTCTGATGTTAAGTTCTACCTAGAACCTTTAAAGGATACTCCATTGAGACAAACCAATCATAAACTTTTTAAGAGTATACATGTGACTGTATAAGCAGTTAACTATTCTTCAGCTCCTGAACAGGCTCTACTTGGAACCTTCTCTGAAACGTGAAACACTCTGTTCTTGTGTTCTACAGGAAGATATGTTAGATAGCTGAAATATCTGGGTTTTTGAAGACGGGGTGACGGCAGGACAATTAGTGTGGAAAGTATTTTTCCAAGCAATTCTGCAAGCAGCAAATTGCATTGCCAAGTAGAAGAATGCTCTGACATAATAGCTGTGGAAATCATGGCAATAATTTGAAGCTTGTGTAAGACTGCAAAGGTCAACTAGCCAGCAACTAACGTTAGCGCTAAGATGGAAGATGACAGACAAATGACTCTTGACCATATATAAAGAATGCTATTAACCATTCTTTTATTCTGTTCTATGAGTTGGGTGTGGAATGTTGGAGCAGGAACGTAAAAATGTCGCTTTTTGTTCAGAACAAACCAAAATGGAAAAGAAATTGTTTCTAATCTCTCAAATATTTCTAGTCCCACCCCCCGTTTTTTAATCTGTTTGTCAGAATTCAGCCACAGTGATGTGACAAAACACCAACACAATTCTCAAACACCAACACAATTAATTTTGAAAATGACACAAGTCCTCAAAATATTGGCCATGTCATTTTCACTCATCTACATTATTATTATTTATTATTATTTCAAGAGGTCTGGAGTGGCTGTTTAAAATGATATTATGTTCATATTCAGCCCACTGGTTGCTATTAGATCATTTTGTTTCCATGAACGGCTAGCCAGTTCTAGTCACTAGTGCTCTTCTTGTGGAAAAAAAAAAAGATCTCCATATCCTTCAAGCAAGATTGTGTGTAACACCTTTAAAATGACTTTAAAAGGTTGCCTGGCATATGGTGTATTATTCTACCAGTGTTGTTTTATGTGCTTTGTTGTCCCTCAGGTTGTGCATGGGAGTGGGACAACCTGACGTGTTGGCAGGCGGCAAGTGTGGGCGAGATCGTGGTGGTCAGCTGCCCTGAGCTCTTTGAGTTCATGAGTCCTGAGGAAGGTGAGTGATGTTTCATGTATGAAGCAGACTGTTTTGGTGTATTTTTATATTACAGTATTGAATCTTGTGCTAAACTGTTGAATACAGTGTGTAAATGTGTGAGAGTGATTACTTTGTGGTTGTTCGGTCCTCAGGTCTCGGGAAGATCAGTAGGAATTGTACAGAGGACGGCTGGTCGGAGCCTTACCCACATTACGTGGACGCTTGTCTGTCTGAGGAAAATGCCACCAAGCCGGTGTGTTTCGGTTGAAATGGGTCGTATTCAGAGTTAGTGACTTAAGTCCATATTTACGCTGGGTTTCGCACTTGCATAAGTCGATTTTCTTGCTTTCGCCGTTCAGATCAGGGAGTAGTTCACGCCCCCATGGTTAGCAGATTTTTACATTGTTTTTTTTGTTTTCGATATTTTTCAATAGCGTCTAGACAACTGCCTCTAGACCACAAGAAAAAAAAAATCGGGGAATCTTTTACGACTTCTCGTCTAAAAAGAAACGACAGTTTACATTATATCACATTATAATACATTATATTTTCGTTATGACTATTTATAAAATGAAAAGAAAAAAAACTAGATAGATAGATAGATAGATAGACAGATAGACAGACAGACAGACAGACAAACATGTGAATGAGGAGATGGCAAACTTTGAAATAAACGTCTAACAATACTGCTTCATCAGTCATTATTCAGCGGCTTATAAAATAACAATTGATCCAGCGCAACCTATTATTTTTTATAATTTCTGCTGACAGTTAATTGTTCGCACAACTTAATGAAGCCAAGAGAGGGTTAAGAAGTTGTAATGTGTGTATGGGATGTAAGCTATTTTATGAGGTTTTTAATTCACCATTTTGATTTATTTTTATATTTAATATTGGCCTTAAATGGCATTCTGTAGGGTTTTTTTTGTGTGTATTTAGAGCCCAAAACGTACATTTCAGAGTGACATGTTATACATCAAACTCACAGTCAGTGCTGCCAGAAATAACACTGCTCCATGCTTTAGCAATATTATGCAAGAAAATTGGGCGTAAGTCCAAGTTCCAAATTGTGCATACCTAAGACATGCCTCTGTTTAAGGTAAACTAAACTAAAATATGGAACTGTCCCTCATCACATATTCACACATCAATACTGATCCTAGATTTAGAACTACATATTGAAGACATATTTACCGAGATTCGAACTCTATGCTGCTTCCTGTTTATGCAGGATATGTACTATGCATCAGTGAAGGCCCTGTACACAGTGGGCTACAGCACGTCTCTGGTATCCCTCACCACCGCCATGGTCATCCTCTGCAGGTTCAGGTCAGTAAAAGCTCTGCTAAGCCTTAATCACATCTTATATATAGCAGAGACTGGGGAAATCGCTTCAGGGCTCAATCCCATTTCAGCTTCGATTTTCCTGCAGTGGAAATTGCATTTCATCCTGCCATTTGGAAGCCGGCCTGTTTTTTGGCCTCCCGTTCTCAAAGTGATTCTGATTTGATTCTACTTGCTGTACCTGGAGTTGCAATGAAATGAGCTCCAACCCCAGTGGAGAGTTCTTTATGTAGCTGATGTCATTCTTCTTGGCTCCGGAGTCTTTCTGAATGCAGACTGTTTTAAGTGTAATTCAGAGCAGTTCGCTGAGTGTAACAGAGAGACTTGACTATTCCGCGGTTTTGACAGGAAGCTGCACTGCACCAGGAACTTTATCCACATGAACCTGTTCGTGTCGTTCATCCTGAGAGCCATCTCTGTCTTCATTAAAGACGGGGTGCTGTATGCTGAGGAGGACAGCGACCACTGTTTTGTCCACACGGTAAGACGTTGACATGTCAGGAATAAAATGGAAATAAAAAAAATAAAAATAATCTAAAGAATATTAGTGACTGCAGTTGATTGCTTTCCTATAACAGCATATCCTGAAGTGTTTTATTACTCTTATTCCACAGCAATTTTGCCAAGTTGACATTATTTAATTAATTAACAATTAGGAACATGATACTTTTTATCCATTTATAGTAACATTTAATGTAACATGTCGTTATATTAGGGGTGTAACACAATGACACTGTATTTATATCTGCATCCAAATCTGTTAATGCTCCATTTTTGAATATGAACCCTAACACTATACCCCTCAGAAAAAGAGGAAAACACTGGGGGCAAACCCTGGAGATAGTTTTCAGCACTGTCTGCATCATGTGTGAATTCTGGCTCTGACAGTTCTTCAACCTCAGCTACATCCCTCGAGTGATGTGTGCATAACTGTGCATAATCCCTCTCATACAAATATTACTATTGCTTATACCTGCCTGGCATATTATTAGATTGGGAAAACGTTGCCGGGTCTTTTCCAATCTTCAGTCACCTCAAGTTTCGGCATGATCTGTGCTGTGAGATGCTTTTCTGCTCACCACAGTTGTAAAGAGTGGTTATTTGAGTTACTGTAGACTTCCTGTTTGAGCAACTGACCATTCTCTTCTGACCTCAGAGTGTTTCTGCTCACAGAACTACCACTCACTAGATGTTTTCAGGAGTTTCTAAAATACTCAAACCAGCCCATTTGGCACTAGCGATCATGCCACGGTTAACGTCAGTGAGATCACAATTTTCCCCCTTTCTGATATTTGATGTTTGCAGGTTTTCACCTTATAGACATCATTACTGCATTGTTTTTGCCCCTGCTTGTGTATGACTAACAAGCTGTGTTAGTCATAGAAATATTCTATTAGTAACACATTACAATATCAATACCTGCTCATATTCTCCGTTCCATCATATTCTATCCGACACGCTCGATATTCTCCGGCAGCCAATCAGAGGCCGCGCTGATGACATCACTGTGTCTGAGTGCTTAACGAGCACAATAACTGTTGCAGGAGTGCATGCTGTTGCAGTAAATAAAGATAAATGAGGATATACTTGTACTCTGACACTAACTTGAAGAAATGGCCTCTAGGTGGCGTGTAAGGCGGTGATGGTGTTCTTCCATTACTGCGTCATGTCCAACTACTTCTGGCTGTTCATCGAGGGCCTATATCTCTTCACTCTGCTGGTGGAGACCTTCTTCCCGGAGAGGAGATACTTTTACTGGTACACCCTCATCGGCTGGGGTAGGCTGCAACATTTTTAAGCTTCATGCCATGTTCACTAATTGGTAATAATACAGTTATACAGTATACCTTAGAATATGCGGGATATGTTTTATTTATCTCAGTTGCCAGCAGGGTAAAAATATCCATGGCAGTAGCCAGATCACATGATGTCGTAATGAGAATAAGATGGAATCACCTATTATCACTTATTAGTAAATATTAGTAAGTCATTCAGGATGGATTTTTCTGCTGTGTATGTTATTATACTAAAGTGGTCACAAATGGTCACCTATTGTCCCTGCAATATATATTTTCAAGATAAAGTGTCTTTTTGCCATTAACTATATTCTCTGTTTTTGCTTTTGTTTTATAGGAACTCCAACTATTTGTGTGACTATATGGGCGGTTCTGCGGCTGCACTTTGACGACTCGGGGTATGTTTTACTTGTGCAAACGCAAGAAAATCCAAACGAAATTTGTCTTGTCTTATTAATCATGGCCTTTAAAGTGTGGCTGGCTTGGTCTTCTGAGGAAAACCTGATCACAGGAATCAGATTAAGCATCGCTTCAGTTTGCGTCCTTGTTTTGTTGCAGTTGCTGGGATATGAATGACAACACTGCCCTCTGGTGGGTCATCAAGGGACCTGTTGTTGCTTCTATTATGGTAGGTATGCAAGTCTAATTTAAAAAATCATTTAAAAAAAAAAGGCTAAAGTGCTACTCGGCGTCTTATGAAATTATAGATAATAGATACAGGACTCTATATAGGTTAATGCCAGTTATCACTTACGTTATAACAGCTATAAAGAGCCATTTTCCACACCAGCCTCTCTCTATTCTCTCTCTTTAAGTTAATAAGTGAAAAAACTCAGCTTTTCATTTTACCAAGAAGCATAAAGTACAAACTCCTCAGTCCTGAGTTTGGAGACCGTCCCTAAATATTAAATGAACATCTTCAACAAAAGGTCTGAGAGGATGTTTTTTAATCCATTCATGTTAAGTGTCCGCCATACGTCCTTGTGTTAGTTGTTACTATAGAAACAGTAACATTAAAAGCATTAATGTAAACTTGTGAATTGCCTTGTGACCAGTCGGAATTGAGAATTCAACATTACTATGGTAAAAGATGATATAAAACATGTCACGGTTGTGCAATCCTTTGACTGGCACTGCGACACTGACTCTTATCTCCCTTCCCATCAGATTAACTTCGTGCTCTTCATCGGGATCATCATCATCCTCGTCCAGAAGCTGCAGTCACCAGATGTCGGAGGGAACGAGTCCAGCATTTACCTGTAAGTAAGCCTTTCTTAGTCGCCATGGCAACACATTTCCCATACACATGCGCTGTGTGTCGCTCTGAGGCACCTGATTGGCTGATTCTTCGTGTTTCAGGCCCTGGCAACCTGTTGTGTAGATTTGATTGGTGTATGAAGAATGAATGGCACTGACTGGTTTAAGATTTGATGAATGAGAATGTTTAGTAGAAGGAAAGACACAGTGTTGATGTAGAGCCGCAGTTTTGTCTAGCCTGATTGAAAGTTTGGCATGGGCATGTTTGCAATGTTGTGTAGACAGTTAATGGCAGCTGTGCTTCATGCTTTAGCAGAGGAACATCACTGTCCAAGCTTTATTACAGTTTTACGACATTATTTACAAAGTCTTTCAACATTTGTTCATCTCCAGTAAGCGTTTGCTCTCTCCTAGTCTCTTTTTAGTCTCTTTCTCTGAAGACTGTCAGAAAACTTATGGGTCCTGATCCAGATCTGAGGCAGAAATACACCCTGAATACGACGCCAGTTTATTGCACGCACATGATCACACCAAGGAGCAATTTAACGTAGCCAATCCGCCTACTGTATGTTTTTGGGAGGTGCAAGGAACCCAGAGAACCGGCAGGAACCCCATGAGGACACGGGGAGAACATGTGAAACTACACACAGACAGTCAGACGTCTGACATACAGTCCTGTTTGCGGTCCACTCTGTACACCTTTGTGTGTTATTTCTGTGTATACACATATTTATCCCTTTGTGTGGACCAAAAGCAATGTAAGTCCCTGTTAGGATAGGATTGTGTCTAATGTCCTCACAATCACCTTGTCCTGACATTGAAAACATAAAAACAGCCTAAATATTTCCATCTAGTTAGTGAGAATAAGGTCAGGGTTAAGTTTAAGTGTAGACCTAACATTAGTTAGCTAGAGTAAACAGTATGTCAGAGGAAGGTCCTCACAAAGACAGAAAACTGGTATGTTTTTGTGGTGTACGTGCGTCTGTTTATGGAGACTCGTAAGTACTCCTGCTTAAATAGTTTTGTGAATTGTTTCGCATTTTCACACGTGTGTAAGAGTGCAAGGGGAATCTGAGTGTCTGTGTGTGTGTGTGTACATTTTGTCCTAAAGAGGTGTTTGTCGTCTGTTGTGTTGTCTTTGTCGTGTTTAGCAGCTGTGCTCAGAAATGCTTCAGTGAGCCCGCACAGGCTGTCCAGCATTCGTGCAGGATGTCAGAGCTTTCTACCATCACCCTGTAAGTGTGTGTGTGTGTGTGTGTGTGTGTGTGTGTGTGTTTGATAACCTGTGATAAACCATCAGCAGCATTTCCATGCTACCTGCATGAATTCATCTGGGGATTTGGCAAAAATAACACTGATGTCTGTCTTAATTCTTAACTGCACCACTCAATGGAAATGTGATTGTTATCTAGAAGTGCTAGCGTGATTAGCGATTAGCATGGCGGTTGATGCTATATAACTGTGAACACACATTATAGTGCTGCTAACTGATATAAAGTCATCTAATTTAGACATATATATTAGATACCTAAGTAGCTAATGACATCCAAGCAACATGCAAGTATCCTTGTTCAGATTTTGTTTCATTTCTTTAAAATTTGATGTTGTATTTGAAATTACTATTGCTAATTTATTACGCTAGTATGCTAGCTTACTTATTTAGCAACTAAATAAGTAACGTCAGACATTCATATTAAAAAGAAAAGGTCACAGTTGTAAATAAATTGAATTGAAGCATGTAGAAGAAACTAGAGGTCAGAGTATGTTATAGACTTTTTACTTTTTTTACATAAAATATGCGCTTTATTAGGAACATAAAAATTACTTAATATAAATATAGCCTATGTACTATTACATATCTTGAAGACAATATATTTTACAAAAATAATTAAATATAATGTAATGCAATAAGGTCTTATAAATTAAAAAACATTTTAATAATATATAACATATTATAACCTAATAAATCTTAATGAAAATAATACTTATGCTAAACCTACTAACAACAATAAAATGAATGTGTCTCTGGGGTGCTCTTATTTATGCTTCAGTGCTGAGAAAGAGTTTTTGGGCTACCTTGGTGTCTAAAATGTATCTCTAGATTTTGTGCCTCCATTTCAGCTAGTGATGGGCAATTCATGAAAGATTTGTTCACTTTGAATGACTCTTTAAGTGAATCAGTTCTTTAAGTCAAATGATTCCTTTAGTGAATCATTGAAACATGCACACTCATAGTTACAGTCTGTTTTCCAATAGCCTTTCCTGTATATGATTAAACATCTGGACATTTCACTAGTTTTCTACTCAACTCAACTTAGCGTGTGTGTGTGTGTGTGTGTGTGTGTGTGTGTGTGTGTGTGTGTGTGAGAGAGAGAGAGAGAGAGAGAGAGTTTATGAATGAGGTAACAAGAGATAAGACCAAATGTGTAATAATTTTTATCAGTATTTATATTTTTTATAAATGTAGTATATCTTTGTTGTGCAGCAGTGACATTATTAAAAATGAACCTGGAAACATAATTTTTGTTCTTATCACCCCTAAATGAAGTCCGTTACATGATCTTTTCATATAGACACAGTAGTGGTATGAATTATATATATATTATATTATATATTATATAGATTCATAAGAGTCGATTCATTAAAACGAATCATTACGCCCATCCCTGATTCAGCCACATCATATCGCCTGTGAATCGAGTCGTTTCAGGAGTGTGTGTGTGGATTGACGTGTGTGTGTGTGTGTGTGTGTGTGTGTGTGTGTGTGTGTGTGTGTGTGTGTGTGTGTGTGTTAATAGGAGGTTGGCTCGCTCCACTCTGCTGCTCATCCCTCTGTTCGGGATCCACTACACCGTGTTCGCCTTTTCCCCGGAAGAAGTCAGCAAGCGGGAGAGGCTAGTGTTCGAACTCGGACTCGGCTCTTTCCAGGTAAACGTCGCTTGGACCTCCTTTCATTCCAGGAGAATAATAAAGCAGTAGGAAATGAAAATGATTTAAAAGTTTATGTATATGTATAAACATGAAAACAAAAATTAAGATCAAGTAAAAAAAATGTTCAAAAATGAACGAATGAATGAATTAATTAAGTTTCATGTTTCAGCTGACTATTATTATTATTATTATTATTATTATTATTATTATTATTATTATTATTTTAGTTTAGTTTAGTTTAGTATCCATAATAATCATATAATTTTAAAGATTTCTTTAAAAACCTGAGATTCACATGTCAATATAAAATGAAAATAATGTGAAAGTATCTATAATGTGTAGAAATCCAATTAACATAATTTATTAAGGTCAAAATTATGATCAAATAAATAAGTTAAGTATTAAAAAATGTGATTTACAACGTAATGGACTTGGCTAGCTTCTTAGCGACAGACTCTACATTTTTCCAGCTTTGAAATTATACCCATTTTACATTAAAATTCACCTCACGAGGTCAGCGTTTTGATTGCAATCGCAAATCAAGTAGCGAAGGATTCTACACAAGCGCAGACTGCAGCTTTAAAGACACAACAACGTTGCATCGCTAGCTTCGAAAGAAAACAAGTCCTGCCGTGACTCACTGCCAGTGAACGTCCCTTTATGAGGATTTAGCGTGAAACATATATTACAGTTACGCCATGCAGTGATGCAGGGAACGTGTCTTGTTGTAATGTTGCACACGTATACTGCACAACAGTATCACTGCTTAACTCCAGTTCTCACTCGGATTCTCTCCAGGGCTTCGTGGTGGCCGTGCTGTACTGCTTCCTGAACGGCGAGGTATGTCTTTAATGTCATTTTCTCTGTGTGTGTTTCGTCGTGTGTGACTCATATACAGTACGTGGCTGTCATTTGTGCAGCCGTTTACTTGTACAATAACTAACATGTTTTTTGATACCTCTTATCATATCATATCTTATCATATCTTTTGTGTAACTGAATGAAGACATGAAGTATCTGTTAGAAGTAGCGAATTATGTTCATGATGATAGCTGAATTCAGAGCAAATACAGCATGCTTATCTTATCTAGCTATAATTTCCTTGCTAGCTAGTTAACATAGCTAACTTTACAACAAAAAGTTAGCCTCCTTTCTATATGCTAGTGCTAATTGTATTAGTGAGCAACAAATAGCAAATACAAATGGCTTTTAAAGGGTTTTGGACCACAGAAGAAAACTTCACTAGGGACTTCAGTGTACTAAAGGAAAAATCCACCCTGAATATTTATCATCTTAGGATTATGATCTTTTGCACATTTATTTGGTAATGAAATTCGGAGTTCACGTTATTAGTTTAACCGTCGAAATTTTGGCCTATTTTCACCTTCAGTAATAGTTTCTTACATTACCCACAATGCTATTCGACAACCTGCTGATAATGTTAGCTACTACTATTAGCAGGATTTAGTCCTCATTTCATCCCTAGCTAAAAAAGAACAATGCAGCAGCGCTTTAGTCTTTTAGTCTGTCCAGCTGTCTCACTTCCCCATCTATACACTTTCCTCAAACAGATCAGACTTCCAAAGCTTCAACTTTCACGCTAATATCACCGTCAACACCGTCACGCTCGTCATCTTGTAGATCGTTAACTAGCCTAATTAGCCAAGACATAACTGCATTCTGAGACTTTGAGTCCAACGTTTGCGCTAGTTTCCGCTACTTCTATGTTGGATTTCTCAGGAACATGATACTAAACGTACCTGGAAAATGGTGAATGAGAAAAGAAGCTATTGTTCTCTTGTTTTTAGGAGCTAACAGCAAAACCCTGACCGTTATCAGGTTTTTTATGTTTGTGATTTTTAAATATTTTCTCCTGTTGTATGCCATTGGAACTGCACTAGCAATAACAGTGTCTTCCTGTGACATCAGCATGGGACAGAATCACTGAGTCACTAACGTCCAACAGGAATAACGGCAATACAGCAACAACCAACAAACTAGCAGCAGAATCGCTAAACACATCACAGATATTTCAATGAAAGTGTATTGAATGTGTTTCAGGGAGGAGTTTTCCTTTAAGACCTAAGGTTGAACTGAACTCAGCTTTTCTGTGTGTAGGAGAGTTTTAGTGATTTCATGTTCGGGCAGGTGGGACAGCGCGTTACACCCTTGCAGCTGAGTCCAATAAAAAAATGACCTTTTCAAGTTTCTGCCTGAAGGTGCAGTCGGAGATCAAGAGGAAATGGCGCAGCTGGACGGTGAACAGGTACTTTGCTGTGGACCTGAAGCAGCAGCGTCACCCTTCGCTAGCGAGCAGTGGTGTGAACGGGGGAACGCAGCTGTCCATCCTGAGCAAGAGCAGCTCGCAGATCCGCATGTCCAGCCCCCAGGCCGAGAGTGCCACCCTCAACCTGCCAACCTGAGCGTCTGATTGGACAAGCCAGCTCTAAATCCGCCCCTTAAATCCTCCCCTATCTGATTAAACCCTACTCTAGCCGTAGGGTCTCGCTCCCTGGACAGGCTGAAGAGGCTCTCTAATTATCAATATTTGTCCATTATGGAAACAAATACACGACACATGATACATGACACATGATACATATCATATAAATTAAAAATTCTAAAATTTGTTACAAATGCTACATTAAGAGCATCGTTGTTAGTCAAGGATGAACATGCTCAGTTATATTTTTGAAGATTTCTGACAGATAGCACTAGTTGCGGCAAACTTTAGTATAAACCACGTTGTCTATATAAGAGTGACTGCAAGTCAGGTTAGTCTACCCATCTTGTTGTGAACTCAGACGCCCCACAATCGATTTCAGCCTTGGATAAAAAAATTTACAGCCCCAGTGGGTTTGGGAGAAGTGCATCGCTCGTATGAACGAATAACGAATAACTGGGAATAAATTTAGACATAAGAGCAGCGCTGAGTAGGAACGGACTACACGGTATCTGGACTACGTAATCTGATTACAAAAATCTGCTACTTGGATACATCTAAAAATACCTGTGATCAGAATAATCGCGTTTTGTCAATTAATTTCGGATTCAATTTTCATTTTGTGTCGCACAAACCGCAGAATACGATCCCTGTGTACAGATTAAAACACTCGGGGTGTTCTGTTATGTGAAAACGATCAACTTTCCTCTAACAGCATGCTCTCAGGTGTTTTATTCCCCTTTTACGACAGCAAACTTACTAACTTACTAACAATTACAATTAATTCAAATTTATTAGTGAACACGTGACGTACTTTTTATCCACTTATAGTTACTTTCAGTGTTGTGGAATGTCTGTGAGACAGCATCTCTCTCTTTCTCTCTCTCTATCTCTCTCTCTACCTCTCTTTCTCTCTTTTGAAGCTATTAAGACAAGAAAGATCTTTTTTTGACCCCGAAGTCTTTTTTTTGTGTCAGAAAACGTGCCGACGCTGACACTGGAGACTCCTTCCGTAAACACGTAACAGATGCTAAGTAATAATTTCATTCAGATTACTGAGATTTCCTCAGTCATCTACCCAACACTGTCACAGAGGATAATCCATTTTAAACCCTAATTAAAACGTTTAAAATAGTATATTTTTCTCTCATGAAACTTTACAGTCTTTACATATTACACATCCCCCTTATTTCACGCTGTCTAAAGGGCTCGCGTAGATACACATAATTTCATGAGGCACAAAGACAGTAACAAGTAGCTTAGTAAGAAGTGCCAAAATATGATTCTTTTGATATCGTCTTATCTGTAAAATAGTGTTTTTTTCAAAGTGACCATACGAAAGAAATTCTCTATATTCAG
Organism: Pangasius macronema; assembly: GCA_037577455.1. Classification (NCBI taxonomy): domain Eukaryota; kingdom Metazoa; phylum Chordata; class Actinopteri; order Siluriformes; family Pangasiidae; genus Pangasius; species Pangasius macronema. The sequence continues at coordinate 15,509,859 of CM074965.1, read as the reverse complement.
CATCGCTTGTAAAAATGGCTAAAGCTTCCGTAATGAAGTGTGCGTCTCGATAAAAAGGCTGTAAACATGTCTGTTTTTTTTTTTTACAATTACAATAAATTATTTTACAATCAGCCGCAAGTACAGAGTATGTCAACAACGTAAAGACTCGGGAATTAGTATCTATATTTACAGAAATATAATACTGGTTTAAATCTGTTGCTATTTCTTTTGTTCGTACGTTGTTTTTAGGCCAGTGCTGCAAGTGTGACTCTGGAGCTAATAAAAAAAAATAATAAAATGCTAAAAACAATTCAACATCTGACATCAGAACAGGTTTTAAAAATGAAAAGATATTTACGTTAATGTGCCATATAATCATATAAACGTTTAAGAATCTGTATGCTATCATAATTGATTTGTTGACAGCTAAAAAAATTAAATCTGTTTAGTGACAAAATGTGAATTTCTGACCACAAAGTCAAACTGATTTATGATTAAATTAAAAGACCCCTAAAACATTTTGTGTTTTATTATTGGTAATAAAATTATGAATTATCTTATATTATATTATATTATATTATATTATATTATATTATATTATATTATATTATATTATATTACCAACTCTTCAAAGTGCCTGCTGGTCAATTATTTATATCTCACTTCAAAAAATAGCAAAATATAAATAAATTTATTTCTTTATAAATTTTCAGTGATATTGAATTTCAAAATCGTACTATTGATGTCTTTTTTTTTTTTTAGCTTACAGCACATAAGCAGTGAATATCTAATACTATTACTGTTAGGAATTTAAAAAATAATCTGTTGGTGCACCATGGACTGTGATCACATTCAGCGTAAACAACGTAAACTGCAAATAAAGAAATTTAGGGCTAAAACGTTTCGAACGAATGACGGACACTGAATAATTCTCAGACCCTTTACGGAGTGTAGTCTGATGTCAGTCTAGTCACACAACCAAAATTTTTGCTGACAATCTTTTTTTTTTTTTTTAAATGTAAATCCTTGACTGTGACTTATTTGGGGACGTAAACATTGCCGTGTTTGCTACGTGTGCTTTCGGTCTCGTTCAGTCAGAAATAAATGTATGTATGTAGGATATTAGCACAGCTGAAGCAGTCATTATTCTGTGAATTAATAAAAAGTCATGTGCAATATGGAAATGCTTTCAGTGCAGACGGTAGGAGGATGAGAAGGTCGCGTTCTATCAGACATCAACATTTTAAGTAGTTTGAAGGTTTCACTGATTGTCCCGTAACTGCTTTGTTTTTATCGTCTCTTCATCAGCTAAGACCTGAGTTTGAGTTGCGTGTATCAGTATATCAGTGTGAAACTCCACGTGATGGTTCTAGTGGGGCCTGATAAGGATGTGAGAGTTTCTCGAACCCTAATTAATAGTAGTTTCACAGTTTTTTATCATTAATTGGGATCTTTCCTTTGTCTTACATGTCGTCAGATTAATTTCTTATGTCGGTGTTTATTTTCAGTCTAATCTCTTATCAGTTCATCTGTAACCTACATGATATTTACTGAAAACACAATGGAAAACCCACTTCATCCAAATTCACTCACAATGGAAGGCTAAGGGCAGCTGCTAAAGGTGTAATAGTCCATTTTTTATTTCCTACCTGTGCAAAAACCCTGTAAGAACCTTGTAAAATGTGATAAAAAGTGGTTTTAGCCATGACCTCAGCACAAGTGTACTAAGTAGCTGTGAAAACCCGTTTGGAAAACTGACTTCCGGTCCGGAATGCTGGCTTGTGTTTGGATGGGCTTCTCTACGGGCCAGGAAAGATCCTGAGCGCAGAGATTTGTGAACATGAGTGGAAATGGAGCAGCGAGCAAAAAAATCTAAATGTTAAATGTACCATCTACTTAACTAAGAGTTAAGAGTCCTAATCTTGAAAAAAAAAAATCGACTAATCATGTCTAATGCACCTTTAAATTCTGTGAATGTTTCAAAAAAAACACTACTATATTTTACAAATTCAAAACATGTCAAATAAAAATAAATAAAAATTCATATAACAGACAAAAACATCTATCTGAGTAACAGGGCAAAGATTAGAATTAGCTTTGGGAAAGAAATTTCGTTTTGAAACGTTTACATATAAAGAGTCTTAACTGTTTTTTCTTTTGTTAGGATTGATTTTATTCTGTCTATACTTTCTCCTTTATTATATTTATCCTATTATATTTAATAATGTGAGTGTGGAGGAGTTTAACCGTGAAGTGCTTCAGTTAAAGAAACATCTCAGTAATTATTTTTAGTCGTTTTTAACAATAACAATATCAGATGGGATTCGATATCAGTTGATCCTCAAGGTTTCGGTATCAGTATCAGTAAAGTAAACATGGTATCGTGTCATCGGTAACTGGAGGAATTATACAGGATTCAAGAACTGCCCTTAGACTTCCATGACAAGCGGGTTTCGGGTAAACATTTTGTTTTTTTTGACTCTAATTTCATTGACTGTCGTCAGTAATTACGTGAATGCTACGTACAGTATGTAATGGACAGAAATTCTGGTTTGTTTGTTTATTGTGAGTATGACTTTAAGAATCATTGTAATACTGGTGTTCTACACTCAGCTTGTACGCGCAGTCATTATTTCCCTGTTTATTGAATTTATTAATGCAATTTATTTATTTTTCACTGTATCATCACACAAAGAGTGTCCAGAGAGAACAGATGATGTACTTACCTGACTGAGATGCATGTTTTGAATGTACAGAGAGAAAAATAAGTATTGCTAAAGATAGATAGATAGATAGATAGATAGATAGATAGATAGATAGATGGAATGCATGTAAAAATAGAAAAAAGAAGGGAAAAAGCTGCTGCTTTCTGTGTTCTTGACACCAGCTGTCTTTCTGAGTGAGCGTGCTCAGAAGGTAACGACCATGTCTTGAAGCTGTTATAAACCAATGCCAGCTGTGTGTGTGTGTGAGTGTGTGAGTGTGTGTGTGTGTGTGTTGCATATGCCTGCCACTGGGTGGTGTTGTGTTCGCTCATCATGAAGTGAGCCTTTAAATCCACACGTGGCTCTCACTGACCCGTCGTGGAGCGGCCTAGATGTGCTTTCGAGCCGTGAATGTACTGAACAGGATTGTATCGTACTTTCCAGAATGACTTGTTGTGTATCATAGCCTGCTTGTTTTCTTTTTTTTTTTTCTTTCTTTTCCATGATGTATAGTAAAGCTTCTTGGTAAACACCTGCGCATTTTTCTACATGTCGGATTTCATCGTGGATGAACTTGGTATTTCTGATGTCTGTGCCAAATTTTGTATCTGTATATGGATTTTTATTGTCTGCTTTGGAGTGACACGGGAGAGGTGATGCAGTCTGAGATGGCCTCGTTGTTAATAGTCAGTGGTCGTTCATGGACAAAAAAAAAAAAATGGACAAAGTAAACACTAAAACTCAGCATTCAAAACAGGGACACTGGTTGTATAACATTCTTTGAGAATATATATTTATTTCTTTGTAAAAGTGCCAAAGTATTCAATAATTAGATGAATCGTTGATGGACGTTATGTGATTCGGGATCTGATTTTACTTTAAATTTTATACACACATATACAATATGGAAGGAATAAAACACTGAGGCGTGTTAAAGTTACAGTATCAACCCCAAAGCTGATCATTTTCTAATGACAGCATGTTGCACAGTGCTTTATTTCTCTTATACCACAGCAATGTGGCAATTATTACATTTTTTTTGTATTATTGAAAACATCACATCTTACTTTTTATCAGAATCAGAATGAGCGTTTATTGCCAAGCGTGCTCACACACACATAAGGAATTTGACTTGGTATGAAGCTTCCAGAACAGACATGCCAAAAGATGGCAAGACATATAATAATAATTTGGGAGAATATACAGTATAACACTGTACAGTAGACACAAACATATATTTAGATAGATTTATAGATTTATATATATACAGATATAATACAGCTATGTGCAAGGTGAAGGCAATGGCAGAAGCATTAAGGATATGTGTACAGGTAGTATAGTAAGAATGAATTTACATATTGCATAAAGATTGTATCCACAGAGAGGTACTACACTAAGAAGGACCTAGAAGTAGTTAACTGTTCATGGGGGAAAGTGCTTGTGAGAAACAGCTCTTCTTGTGCGTGGTTGCTCTAGTGGTCGGTGCTCTGAGGCGCCGGCCGGATGGCAACAGGTCAAAGACATTGTGGCCTGGGTGCGAGGTGTCTGAAATGATTTTACCTGCCCGCTTCTTCACTCTGGATGAGTACAGGTCCTGTAGGGTGGGCAGGGGAGCACCAATAATCCTCTCAGCGGTTCGGACTGTCTGTTGAAGTCTTGTTGAAGTGAAGTGATGTGTAGCCAAGTATGGTAACCCATACTCAGAATTTGTGCTCTGCATTTAACCCATCCAAGTGCACACACAGCAGTGAACACACACACACAC
>CM074965.1:15475062-15496636 GCA_037577455.1 Pangasius macronema | reverse complement strand
GAGGCATTAAGGAAAACCATTTCACTACATTAATACATCACATGTATGTACTGTATGTGACAAATAAAGAACCTTGAACCTTGAACCTTAAAAAAAATCACAGAAATATAGATAGGAATAGGGAAGCAGTCCTGATAAGTGCAAAAATTGTGTAGCTTTGATCAGGAACTACCAATCAGATGAAGTGAATCACACACTGACTTTCCTCTGAACTCAGAACTCATTTTATTAATGCACTCACCCCATCCAGTCAGAATGTACCACCAGAAGTACTTCCTCTGCGAGACGAAGGTGAGAGCGAGCAGCGTCTGCAGGTACATGCCCTCCACCAGCAACCAGAAGTAATTAGCCAGGATGCAGAACTGGAAGAAAGCTACAGCAGATTTACACGCCACCTAAAGAAAAGTGCATGGAGAAAAAAAAAAAAAAGAACAAAGCTAAACTGCTTATCAAAATGTTACTTTAAGTGACATACTGGTTCCTCACAGATCAAATCAAATCAAATTCTGAATGTGTAATCTCAGTGATCATAAGTCATATTTGGATAATTTTGGTTTTCTTTCATATTTCATATTTTGAGAAATGGCTTATTCACGGTATTAGATTTTGAATTAAATGGAGGTGATTGTGCAGATGTCCTGATGCTGAACAATGACTCTGCTGTGAAATTTAAAGGTCATTTTTTTTATGCATTAAAGCTGTCAAAAAAATTTACTCTTCAAATGCTCTGAAGATTTTCATAATATGTTCACATTTCAATGTGCTTCCATGCTTTTAGTCTATTGAAAGTCTATCACTTTTCTGAACATCTTGGCTGAACGCATTTTAGCACTTGAAGCAGAAAATAGGAATAAATGCATCTAGTATTAAGTTCAAAACCTTTTATAAATATTTGCCTTTTTTAATGTCACATAATGTACAAGGTCTCTAATCCAGTGTTTGAAAGTAGGCGTCTTGTTTTATCATTTAAATGTATGCCCTACTTTTAATGCCCTACTTTTACTTATACACCTATATGAAACATTAAATAGATAAGATTTCTTGTTATATGTTATATATAAGGCACTTATTGGAGTGAATCTCTCTATGATTGTCTTTGCTTAAGAAGTTTAACATTCTAAGGTTTATATGATACACATGCAGTGCAGCACTACTGCAAATCTTCTCTGTCTGATGCAGAGTAATGTTTGAATGCATTCAAATAGTAAATCTTGAAGTAGTTAAATGCAACTGAATGAATTAATACACTATATGGCCAATGGTTTGTGGACACCTGACCATCACACTCATATGTGGTTCTTCTCCAAACTGTTGCCACAAAGTTGGAAACACACAATTGCATAGAATGCTGTAGTTTTTTGTACAATTTCCCTACAATGGAACTAAGAGGCCCAAACCTGTTCCAGCATGACAATGCCCCTGTGCACAAAGCGAGCTCCATGAAGACATGGCTTGCCAAGGTTGGAGTGGAAGAACTTGTGTGGTCTGCACAGAGCTCTGACCTCAACCCCACTGAACACCTTTGGGATGAACCGGAACACTGACTGCACCCCAGACCTCCTCGTCTGTCGTCAGTGCCTGACCTCACTAACGCTCTTGTAGCTGAATGAACACAAATCCCCACAGCCACGCCCCAAACTCTAGTGGAAAGCTTCCCAGAAGAGTGGAGCTCATTATTACAGCAACAGGGAAATAAATCTGGAATGGGATGTTCAACAAACACATATGGGTTTGTTTGACTGGTAGGTGTCCACAAACCTTTGGCTATATCATGTATGTTCCTGTATGTCGATCTCTTTTCCTTACTGTGGACATGAAACAGTGATCCAGAGACTCGTCTGAGAAAAGAACTGCATCTTTGATGAAGACTGCACTGGCCCGGAGAATGAAGGAAGAAAAGAGATTGATGTGTATGTAGTTCCTGGTACAGTGGAACTTCCTGTTATGAAATAGCACAGTAATTTATAGTATAATTCTAAAGGCTGATGCTAACCTTATAAATAGGACCATTTTACTTTGAATATATTAGATCACAAAGAGAACTGTACCTGAAGAAAGTGAAGACTAAGATAGCTGTTATGAGAGATATCAGAGATGTGGCGTACCCTGCTGTGTACACCTGCTTAAATGTTGAGAAGTAGGTTGTCTGAAAAAAAGGCAAATTAAGGTTAGAGATTTAGGACATGCTGATGTATCCTCTGCTTATTTAGTTGCACTGACATTGGTAAGGACGCACTGCTATTCTTAAAAAGAATGAAGCGCGTGTACCTTAGATTCAGGCTCTGTGTCATTCCCTAACTCACAGGCTTTCTCGTATGGTGGGTACAGGTCACTCCAGCCTTGTGCTGTGCAGTTCCTGTAGATGTAACCTGGAAAGTTCAACATGTTAGCAAATATTCACACTGTTCAGCCTTTCCTGAACTACAGTACTACCACCTTGTGGAGGACAGTCCCTAGATGAATGGTAGTGCCATTCCTTATCATATCTTGTGCCAAGATAATCATCTAAAAGTGCACTGCATGATCTCATTAAGTGATGTGCCAATTGCTAAGAGAATTAGATTTGTCTTCAGAATTCCACTATAACAGCATGTCATGACCATAGATTTTGGACGACATTAAATAAGGACATGTCCTCAAAAAAACTGAGAGGCTATCACAGGTGACGTATGCTATAGGCTACTATCTAGTCTCATTGGCCTGTTTCGTTCCATAGAGTTGTTATTGCACCTAGTGGTCAGAAATGGGAACTGTGAAGGAACTGTGAAGGAACTGTGAAGGAACTGTGAATCACACTGCCCCATGGTCACTCTATGAACAAGCAGCCAAGACTGTTGCCAGTAACAGGTTTGCCGTGGTCCTGGTTTCATGCCAAATTGAGTTAGTTAAAATAAATTGAGTCTGAGAAGATCTTTTTTTATAGTAAATAATCACAATGCAATCTAATATATTTCTGGTGACAAAAGCAAAGTGTTAACCCAGACAGTCTGTCTGTGATGAATGGGACTATTTCTATTGTGTGTGTGTGTGTGTGTGTGTGTATATATATGTATTTTTTAATAGAATATATTATATTATTATATAATATATTGCAACGATTGGGAGAGTGAAAGTGGGGATTCAGGAGTGGATAATGTCCTTATATGAGAAATGATTGTGCACCATGGTTTTCTTATGTAAAAGAAAAAAAAAAAGAAAGAAAAATGTCTCCCTTTTTCCAGTGCTCGAATTATTTTGGGCCAGTTTCTTATCTTTTTTTTTTTTTAAATAGATTTTGAAAAGGTAGTTGGGCTGGAAATTGTGCTGAAACTTGGTTAATGATATTAGCTCCTCTGTGTGTGACTGGAAACACACCTAATGTATCAAACACAGTAAAATGTATGTCTAAAACCATTCAAATGAGCTGCTAGACTGTCTATTATTGAGTTACTCTAAAAAATTCACTAGATAGAGAGTGCTTTATTGATCCCCAAGGGGATCAGTAATATAGTAGCCTATAGCATAAGTCAAGTGTGATAGCTTCTCGAGTTCATTTTGTTTGAGGCTATGTTGTTATTAATGTCATCCTGCTCCACCAAAATTTATGGTCACAAGCCAGTGCTACTTCATATTAGATCTTAGCAATCTATCATTCTGGCCATCTGTCTACATTTACATACTAAAGGCCTTGAGATAAAAGTACACATTTGTTCTACTTTTATCAATATTAATCTGTTATATGTCATCGCTTTAAATACCATTTAAAAATGGCGGGCCCTTTTGGCAAGAGACAGCTTAGAAAAGTTCAGTGAGCACTAAATGAAGAAACACATGACACACACCACTGCACGCATACTGTGGCTACTGATGAAAACAGCTATTACCTAAAGAACACTGTGCCAAATTTAACAGACTGAAATTCCAGATTTTTCTTGCTAATGACTTACTTGAGCTTTTAACACATTTTACAGGCACATTAATTATCATGCTACATTAGCTAGAATGATACTGAGATGTTAACTTGGTTGGAGCTAGTCTCTTTCCTATCAAATATAATATATATTCATTGAGTAATTCATCTAAAAGGTCAGAATGATTCATTTATATCATTTAGTGGAGTAAATAATAGTTTGTTTGGCTGCTAACAGAGTGTTTCATATCTGTGATCGCTCACATTTCACAGGTGCTTTAACTCAAAAAAAGAGTTGTACATATGATGATTTTTATATCAACACTGTTACATATTATATCAGAAATTGTTTTGTGACAATAAAGGAACGGAAAACTTTCCTGCGTTATTTACATAGCTAATTAGCTAATGTCAAAGGCTAGGTTGTGTTCTTTGTGACATTAATTTTTATAGATGTTAAACAAGACTTTTTGGTCATCAGGTATTATGATATGACCGATATTTTTGTTAGTCTGTCCCTGATAATAGTGATGCTAACAAGATTACATCACAAGTATCCATGGTCATATCTAGCTATGAGGTCTCTGTAGTTTTGGAAGTTTTTTTTTAACCTCTCATGTAGCCTTAAATTGTCAAGTACAGTATGGAAAAGTGTCTTGATAATGTAGGAGCATAATATAGCTTAATATGTGGAAAAACTTACATTTCAAGACTGTCCAATCAGCAGTGATGTTCATTTCTTAACTGTCCTCAGAGCAGCAAAGGGGGACACTTTAGGATTGTCCTAAACTTAAACTTAGACTAAACTTAAACTTAGACTTAATCATCAATTATGTTTAAGTTACAGAAAATTTGCTTCACCTACTGTCTAAACCCTGTTAGCTTTTTGCATGCTAGTCAGTTAGGGGAACCAATGTTCTAGGAAATATGCAAATACAAGTCTTCAGATTTCAAAGACAAGGATAGTGTGTGTTTAGGAAAGGGAAAAAAAGCATCTGTGACCCACTTTATAACTCCTCCAATGTGCCTAGGGGCCATACTGAAGACACGCCAAACTAAAGTAGGTTTTAGTGTCATTACAGGAAAAAATGCTCAGAATAACCACATTTCTGCTGTTAGAAATTGAAATCCAAAGAAATACAAAACTGGATTTCTCTCAGCAGTGCCCTTTGATTACATCACCTTGACGCAGAACAAACCATTGCAATTCTTCATTCGCTGACCTTGCTTGCTGGAAAAGTGCTGGAAAACTTCTGAACAGGACACATTAACCACCTGGCCAACGTCGGCTCTGAGCCAGCAGCGGATCTCGTCCCATTCCGTCTTGCAGCCTAAAACACACAGACGGAAATGGCAGCAGTCAACACAAGGTGGACCACAATCAATTTTGCCTGCTGAATAATGTGTGCAAAAAGCATCTTCTATCCATCCTTGTCCAATGGTTTGTGAGTTTCTTTTGCTTTTCATCCATCATCCATCCTTTCAACTTATCCATACATCTCATCTCCAACACCCTTGGTGTGATAACCCCAAGACAAGGCATTCAGTCAAAGAGAAGACATTTAAGTGAACCTGTCACCCAAGAAGAGGCTGATAATATGTCTAGGAATTTCACTTGAAGGCATTTCAGTAATTGTATTCTTTCCTGGTGCTTCAAACATTTCGATCAACACATCAGAAGATTGTGTGGAATTTGGCATAGAAGTGCAAATAAATAATCATAACTTCACTGCTTGTCAGTTGATGATGTAACTGAACATTTGTCACTTACATCTGACATGCATCATGGCCTCCATATTGAATCAGGCTGATTCTACTGAACTGAAGTACAGCATTTAGCAGGAATGGGGATCATATTCAAGTTTAACTACACAAACATACTTAGCAATTTCATCTAAGACTAAATGTTTACCAGAATTAGGGTTCAAACCCAACAATCCAACTAGGAATAGGCCACTGGAGTAGCTCTTTAGTAATTACTAAGCTATCTTGGATTATCAGCTACCTGGATGATCTTTAGAAGATGAATTCCTGACATAGGGTTCAATTGCCCATTAACCATGATAACCTAAAACCTGGACCCTACCAGAAGCAGGGTTTGAACCCACAAGGACATTTGTCCATTGGAATGCATATTCAATGCCCTAACCACTTGGCCATTTGGTTCATAACTGCCTTAAATACTGGTTCACTCATGGCTGCTCAGACAGACAGAGATATAGATCTATCTTCTATGTAAAATATTCAATTGGTTCTCAAGAGAGATGTCTTCTTTCTGCAGAAAACAAAGAAAAAAATCTTCTTTGCTATTTATTGAATTGCAGTCTTTCAACTCCATGGTAGCACCCACTGTTCCTAGGAATGGCTGCAGATTCATCATGACCATGACAAAGCAATTCCCCCATTATTTCAAGTTATGGTACTCCCATTTATTCTGTAAACTGAAATACATTATTTTCTTGTGAATGGATTCAATCCCACAAAAGTAGCAAAAAGTATACAAAAGTATCAAAAACCCAAAAAGCTTTAACTAAAGCCAAAATGACATTTACTAGGAGTGGGGTTTGAAGTTATGAAGACATTTGTCAATTGGAGCTCAAGTCCTTAACCACTTGCTGTTCCCCAGGCAGAAGACACACTAATCAGAGGTTCTGCTGATTGACCAAGAGGGCTGACCAACTGAGAGCCACATTGTCATTTTTAGAAACTCTTGACTAAGATATTGGACTGAACCGCCAATGGATTCATGCATTCATGAGAAACAATACATAGTTTACAATCAATTATTAGGTTTGTCCTCAGAGCAGAGTATTGTCAAGCTGACCAGTGGAAACTGTCTTGTATTCAATGATGCCTTTATTATGATGAGGGACGTATAAATCTAACCTGATGATGGATAAAGAGAGATTTTCCTACAACCCATCACATAAGGCTGTACTTACTTTAAGTGGCTGGGAACATTTTGCAATACAAATAGCTTACGTCATTTCCAAATTTCCAAAGACTGTAATTAAATATAGTCTCTTAAGACTGCTGTGAAAAAACAGATATAAGGCAAATAACCCTGGGGTCCCCAAACTTGCATACCAGATCCCATATATGTTCCTTGGATTGTAAGATCGAGACTTTTTTTCTAAAGTTACCACGTTGTGTTATTTTCTTATTTATTTATTCAAGTTTCCGGTCTTTTACATATACAAGTGATGCACTTTAATATAATATAAATTGCACCTTGTGCTAAAATAATTATAAAAGCATGTAAAGAGAAAATGGCTTCAGGGTAATATGTTTTCTTCTCCGGTTCTAGGAAAAGACCCAAGAGTTGCTGTTTACCTGCTTAATGCAATTACCCTTTTCCATTTGGGTCAATTAGCACAGTCGTGCCTGCTTGTCCTGTCTCTCGCCCAGAGAGTCTCTCGCTTCCACTAACTCCTCTATTTATAGGACCTTCATTCGGGGAGCGGGTCTACTGGGAGAGATTAAATCAACAGGAGTCACAGCTCTTTTCACTTATACAATGCCTCTGGAAATCACTGTGAAGATTAGAATTGATGGCTAAAAATGTTTCTGTGGGAGAATTTCCCTCAGTCTTCTCTCACCCTGCCCGTCATTTCACTCCTGTCCATTTTATTCGTTTGAGAAAGACGAGGATCAGACAGAAGCAGCTTCTTGGGCACTTATGTCATCATGCAATGCAAATCCCATCTCAAACCCAATCTCACTCTTGTCTACAGATTTGAATTCAAATACAAGGCTGTGGGAATGAAATCTACAGCATCCAGAGCTATATTTTCAAGTTTCTCATGAGTCAGGGTTGAAAATGACCTGAACCTAGTTACAATTTATCTCCCCATGTATCCTGAGCAGCAGCATCCTGCCATGTTTAATTAGAGTAACAAGGTTAAAGAGAGGCTCATCATGGCTGAATATGTCTATTTCCGATGAAGTGCGTTGAAGTTGAGCTCTTATTGGACGACCTTTATTTCAGTATCACATACAGAACAATCGTAACTGCTTCTTCATCTCACCTTTAGGCAGTAGAAGGCAGTTTTACAGATGCACATCAAGCCTAGTGCTAAACTGCAGATGGTTTTCAATAAAGATCTCAAAGGCAAGCCATACACTAGAGCGGTGTCCAAAACTATGGCTTAGTCACTATACTGAGATGAATAGCAGTGCATTTAAAAAAAAATGGAAAGCTGTGTGTTTGATCATATTTGTAGTTAACGTCTGCACATTTTGAGCAATTTACCAGGTACACAGATACCACAATACCTGGAATATCTCAGAAATGTATTGTTATTGATATTATGCGGTCATATTGCACAGCCCTACACAAAGCACCGGCATTATGCATAGACGGAAAAGGCTGATGAGAGGGTAGAGTAAGATGGTGGTGTGGGTACCCTGCGGTTCCGTTTGGTTCTTGCTCTCTTTCTTCTTGGTCTGACTGCAGATCTCCTGAGCCCTCATGTGCTGCGAGATGATGGCGCAATCCGGGTGGATGGCCTCCACCTGCAGACCCAATGGAAAGCACATGGAAAGATCAAATCAAGCCATAACAATTAAAGCAAGATGTTTTTTTTTAATGGAACGATTTCTTTTTGTGAGTTTATGCCTTATAAATAATTGAATCCTGAACAACATCACACAAATATATACTCTACCATCATGCCATAATATAATATTATAATACAGTTTCTTTTCTGTCTAGAAGCCTGAATTTATGTAAAAGACTATAGAAATGAAGTTGGCACTGTTTTGCTGTCAGTATGTACAGTTTGATGTATTTTGTTATGTACCCATTGAGAACCTGATTTGCCTAATAGCTGAATATCTGAATTTTAGATTTTAGATTAAGATTTGAAGAAAATATATTATTAGAAACATGCAGGGTCCCAAACTGGTGATTAAAATCAGCAGATCTGTCATTAGCATGGTCTTAGAGGGAAAAGTAGCCTGATTTGTTAATGTGCTACACAATAGGTTCTCATATTTGTTATTTAAAATTTTTTTTTTTAAATCTTGCTGGGTAGGATTCTCTGAATCAGAATACTTTTTCACATTTTTTAATGAGCGCAATTTTTTTTAATGACTTAAATGAGGAAATCTGTCTGTAGGACTGTAAGAAGTGAGGTCATTTTATTTAAAAAAGAAAAAAGAGGAAAGGTTTGACAAGCAGAAGAAAATGTAACACTCTCTGGTGTCTGACTTATTCATTTGTTCTTGTAGGAAAATGCACGGCAGTAAAGGCTGTTAGTTATTTTAGAAAAGTAAAATATATGTTAGTTTATTTAACTATTTATATGTTATCTTTATTTATTTATTTAACATACCTAATATTTTGTTAAATATTTATCCTTATATATATATTTTCCATATATATAGAGACATATATATGTCAGTTATTTGAGGTCTATTTTTCATTATCCCTTCTATTGAAATAAAATAAATAAATATGTTAAAATTAAATTTTAAATACAAACATTTGTACATTATTATTATTATTAATATTAATATAAATTAATATATTGTTGTAATGTAATTGCAGTGTTTTTTACTATAATTTTAGTTGGTAATTAAGCTTGCTGTCGACTTCAGTATTTTTATTGTCTCTATATAATATTTGCTATTACTATATAATAAATACTGTTTATTAATATATAATATATTATCTTTATTGTCTCTATAATGCAGTCTACTTTAATCTGTAAACAAAAAAGCACAAAACTTATAACAATAAAACTTATAAAACAGGCAGAAACTCACAGTTCCCCAAAAAGAGCCGAGGATCCACAGATATAACACGTCCATGTGCAAACTGGCCGTAACAGTCCCCTGATATCCGAGTTGGTTTAATATAATTACCCCAAATAATCCACCAGGATCCGATCAAAACACTTTCATTTTGTTCTAAAGCAACAAAATACAGGAGATCAGACAGATTTCCTCACTCAGAAGAGCGCATCCTGCAGGAGAGACTGCAGCCGGGGACAGGAGAGAGACACACAGGCTCTCTCTCTCTCTCTCTCTCTCTCTCTCTCTCTCTCTCTCTCTCTCACACACACACACACACACACACACACACACACCGGCTCTCTCACCCACTCTAGCTCCATCCCAAATCACACGCTGCCCTAATAAAGTGTGCTTCACTATAGTGCACTACATTAGTGAACCCTTTGACTCACACTTTAGAGAAAAGGAATGTACTATAGTAATAAAAAAAGATTTCACCCATGAGTACACGTGAGTAGTATGAATTCAATTAAACACGTAACGTCAGGTGAACAATACTTCCGCAACACACTAAATATTTAATAAGTGAAAAGAAATGAATCATGTGGAAAAAACACATGCACTACTTGGGAAACATAACGTAGTGTACGGCTGTAACAGAAGGTTCGAACACTGACCGCTCGACAATTTCAGCTAGCTGGTTTCTCCATTTCTGTGACTTTTTGCATACAAAAAAATGATAATAAATAAAAACTAGCAGGTTAACAAAACACGCTAAAAGAGTTAAAAGATATTCCAGTGTTTTGTTGTCACTGATTTGAAAATGCTAAAGTGTTTAACAGTTAAGTGTGTAAAGGTTAAAAGGATTAAAGCTTATAATGGTTAAAGGTGAAACTCTTTAAGAATTTGTTTAAACCAGTTTTTCAATTTTTGTGACTTTGCACAAATTTTCCAATTTTGCACAAGTTTCCAGTTTCACCGTTGTCATTAAACGATCTGTCCCAAAAGCATAAGCACACTATTTTCATACAGTATCTATGATTCTGCCAAATTCGGTGGTTCTACGTTAAAAACTGCGACAAGAAGAAGAAGAAGAAGATGAAGAAAATTAAGAAAAACATTATGTAAAGCCAACAGAATAATAAATCATTTAACTTTATTTTTTTACTATTCATACATCCTGAACATTTATACATATTTTGCTTAGATTAATACGCAATCACTGAGGTGCCTTTTCTAAACTGGGCTGAAGTGCTCAGGTTTGAATATTTGACCTGATTATTTACTTCTTGTTCAAGTGTGGACGTTGTTCAGCTTTTAATTCGTTCGTCCATCTTCAGTAAGCACTTTTTCCTGGTGAGGGCTCGTCACCTAGGCCTCACATAGGGCCCTTGCGACCCGTACTCTGACCTTATGTAGGACCTACTCTGTGGACAGTTAGACAGGGCACCATTCACACACTCATTCACACACTTGTTTACACACTCGTTCACACACTCTTTCACACACACACATTCATACCTATGGGCAATTAGACAATCCACTTACCAGCATGTTTTTGGGAGGTGGGAGGAAACCGGAGAACCCGGAGAAAACCTATTTTATCTGTGACAAATAAATGCCTGAACAAATAAATGATGAACCTGAATTATGAAATGAAGTGCTAAAGAACCAGTCAATCCAAATGATCCAATCTGTGTCCGGTTCTGTCCCAAATCCAAGAATTATCCTTTTATCCTTTAGCGTGCATTTGCTAGCATGCAGTTTGTAGCAGGAGTTGTTTTCGATCCAACATGAGCATCAGTCCATGGGCAGTGGATGGAGCTTTAACAGCATTTGGCCATGCTGGTTCTGTTTCAGTCCTGGCACCATTTTCTGACTGGTAATTACATCTTATTAGAACAGACGGAAGCTTGTGATTGCAGTAATTTTGAGATGACAAGACTGTGATGTGGTCACGGCTTGATGAAGCACACAATTGCCTGGGAATTCCAAAAAAAATAAAAAATAAAAAGAAACTGAAATGAAATATACATTTCAAATATACATAGACATTACAAACTCAAGGCGTCTCACCTTAGTTAACGATTAGTCAATCATTAGTAATAAACGGTGGAATGTTGTCCTGATCGTAATCGATATAAGCCTACTAAAACTACTGGTTTAAGTTAACAGTAGTTTTGCTCTGATTGTTGTCTGTGTTTTGTCTTTCTCAATGTGTTTAGTGTTTAACAGTTTCATTGTGATGCTTCAAGATAATAACAATACCATACATACTGGGGAATTTGAAATTTGATGTACGGATTAACCTCTTTGACCTCAGAAGTGAGATTATTAGAGAGTATCTATCAGAGATTATCCCATTGCTACAGGTGAGTACTACTACACGCACCAGGATGGCCGAGTGGTTAAGGCGTTGGCCTTAAGATCCAATGGACAAATGTCCTCGTGGGTTCAAACCCCACTCCTGGTAAGAGCAAAGCTTTAGCTGAGGTGTGCTCAAATATTAGCAGAATGTTCTTAATTGAAACTTTCAGGAATGTCTCAGCAAGAATAAAACAAATTCATATTAAGGTCCTTTCCTTAATGGACGCAAGCCAAGGACATCCTGATGTACTGTACGGCGTTTGACAGAAAAAGGCCAACATACCTCAAGAGATAGGATCTGTTGTGCCGCCTAGTCTGAAATGAAATAAGTGAGTCATGCTTTTTAATTCAGTGGAGAGATAAACTTCCAAGCAGAAGTACACCAGACCTGCTGAGTAGTTAAGACTTACGATCCAATGGACAAATGTCCTCGTGAGTTCAAACTCCACTTCTGGTGTGAGCTAAGCTTTAGCTGGGACAACAAACAGCATTGTAGTAGAAAAATGAGTGGTGTCCCATACAAGTCCCATTGCTGAGAAAGATCTAGTGGTTCCTAATTAGTTTCATTGGGCTTTTGGTGGCCTCTAAAGGCTTTTCAAAGGATTGTTTTGCTCCTCATGGTTCTTCGGGTTTTACCTTATTTAATTCCCATGATAATCATCTGCTCAAGACAGAAGGCCCCATTAGGTTCTGTTGATATTTAATAGTAAACAAAGAAAAAATTCCTACAGAAAACCAGTAATACACATTTCATTACTCCCCCTGATTTCTTCTGCTTTTGTCGAGCAAACCTGGAAACCTTTTTTGGCAGTTTAAAAGGATAAACTTATTCAAGGTTGAATTAGCATTACACATGAAGAACTGTGATATCAATTTCTGGAATTGTTTGGAATTAGAAAATGAAAATCTAATCATGAAAACTGTCCACTTCCACAACAAAAAGCTTCTCGGGGTTTTATAAGCACATGCAGTGGGTCCAAATATTTTCTAGTGAAAATGCTTTCTACTTCAGAGTTTTTAGAGNGGCAGTCGTGGCCTAATGGTCTGAGAGTTGGACTTGTAACCCGAAGGTGAACCTGAAGGTCGTGGGTTCAAGTCTTGGGTCCGGCTGGGATTGTAGGTGGGGGAGTGAATGACCAGCGCTCTCTGCTATCTTCAGTACTATGACTGAGGTGAGACCCTTGAGCAAGGGTCGATCCCCCAACTGCTCCGATCCCCCAACTGCTCCGATCCCCCAACTGCTCCCTGGGCACCTCAGCTAAAATGGCTGCCCACTGCTCCAGGTGGGTGTGTGTTCAGATGACACACACACGTGAACCTACCCAATTTACGTCTCGTGTTTTTCCGAGTATGGATCACCACACTTGGCCACAAAGTCACTTCACTTCACTTATAGTGTACACTTTAGCTGGCATGGACTCCACACATTAGTGTTGGTGCAAAAGGTTAAGCTTATGATCCATTTTAGACCAAATGCATCAGAGTGTTGTCATGCTTCAACAGAAGACATTTGGCATTAGGCACCTGTTGTACAGAGCTGTTACCTTGGTCAATATTACATATTTGACATTACATTTAAATAGGTACCTAGTGCAGAATCTTAACTATTAAATATTCATGATATTGAACATTTACTTTCTTTGTTTTAAATATTTCAGAATTCTAAAACCTTTTTTTTATTTCCGATTTTAAATGGAAAAACTCCCCACAGATTTTCAGTGTGATGGGTCTCAGACTTCACACACACAAATTTGTTATCTCTTATTAAATTATTAATTTTTTATTAGTTTATTTACATTATATTTTATATGTGTGTGTGTGTGTGTGTGTGTGTGTGTGTACATATATAAATGAATAAAAATCAATAATTTAATAAGAGATACATTTGGATTTTAGCTATTACATGATCTATATAGTTTAATATTTTTCTATTTTTTGTCCCTCTCCTCTCTTCAGAGTGTGCAATATTACACTGTAGAAAGTTTCTGGAACATACCACTTTCTCGTTGTGGGGGTGAACACTGTCTTTCTGAACTTTCGCATTCGGCAAAAGTATTACTCTCTTTCCTCATTACCCCATAAGAAAACAGTTCAAAACAAAGAAAGTACATACACTTTGTTTAAGTAAATATATAATACGTAATATTAGAACACTATAAGTTAGTAAATTTGTAGTTTCCCCTCTTTCGTGAATAAGTTCAACAGGCCGCAGAGCGCAAGCCCTTTTCTGAACAAACTGTCCTGCGCGAGACGCTCACTCAGACCTCTGCCTCACACGGAAGCTTTAAAAGTAAGTGAAATAAACCTTTTTATGGCCATGGACATATGGCGGTGTTTTTGAAAAGCTAAAATGTAGTTTGTAACGTGCTCCTGGAGATGTGGGAGTATTTTGGTGTTGGTTTTATCGCCACGTGGCTGAGACTGAAATGGCTTGAAGCTGTCAGGAAGTCTATCTATAGCAGCATACACACGAGCTGAGCTGAGCTGAGCTGAGCACATAACCTCAACCCTGACACTAACACTCCTTTACACTCACTTACACTTCTTTACACTTCTTTACACTTAGTTAACGCTCTTCTTAACAACATATGGTGCTAACAAAACACATAATTAAGCCTAAACCATATATTCTGCAGATATTTTCCTCTATTTTACTGACACAGGGCTCAGTAATGACAGCTTAAAGGAGTAGTTTCTAAAAAAAAAAAAAAAATTCCAGTGATTGATTTTTGATAGCTAACCATTACCCAAACCTAATCTTTTTTTCTGTAAATACATGTTCACCCAAGCTGAGATGAGCTGTTACTACACATCTGTATGAGCCTCAAACATCTGGTGCAACACACAAATAAAATAAGTCAAGGCCCAATATGCAGCACTGGCGTTATTCCGTTCAGTTCATGCAGGTTTGGATCCAAACTTAAAACTACTCAGAACATCAACTTTACAGCGACTTTATTTATTTTGCACCACTGAGTTGTGCTGCTGAGTTCCCGATTCTGATTGGTTAGAAGGTGTTGATTAATTTTCTACGATAGCACAGACGCAAATCACAAGTTAATATTAATGCACAAGTTACTTGTTTTGTTTTTTTTTTATTTTTTTATAGTAACCGCTTACACAGGGACTTTTATTGTGGAGGTTCCACATAATCAAAGAATAATAATAAACGGATGCAGTTAATTAACAGAAAAACGGTTGCTATGGTGATGTTTTCGATAAGGAGACGTTTAAATCATATTTGTGGAAGGAGTCTCCAGCGTCAGGACTTTGTAACAGAGGTAAAGCAGTAACTTTAAGACTTTACTGTGGTGGTTTCTCTGTAACAAGTTGCCTTTTTATTTATTTAGATATTTATTTGTGTGTGTGTGTGTGTGTGTGTGTGTGTGTTATTACCTTAAAGAGAGGAGGAGAGGCTGGTGAGGGAGTGGCTTTGTATCATGATAAAAAGAACGAACACTCTTCACAGATGTTTCACAACATTTAAATGTAACGGTAAACGGATAAAAAGTATGAACTTCTTTAATAAATGAGAATTTGTAATTAATTCCTGAGGTATTCCTTCAGGATGTGCCGTTATTGGAAAATAATCAACTTCAGGTAACTTTTGCGTCACGTTTAAATCTATTGACGTGTCAGACCTTCTGAATTTAGGTGAAATAAATTTACCTCTTTATTCCTAAGATATGTTCAGCAATATATAATTATAATTTTTGGTTATATATAATACATTATATAAAAGTGTGTGTGTGTGTGTGTGTATACATTTTTTTTTTGCCCAGGATAATGATGTGAGGTCATGATTTCTTTCAGTGCATTTGCAATACTTGGGGGGAAAAGAAATTTGTGTCATTCAGCGAATGTTTAGAATGTTTACATTTCATGAAACATGAAGTCAGGGTGCTTAAACTTTTGCACTTCCTCTGTATATATGCTTCTCCTCTTTTAATGGCTCCAATGCTCGTTATTAAAGAGACCCTGAAAAAGCCGGGCTTCCCTTTTTTACTCCTCTGAGCACATCAGAAGGTGAGTGTCTGAATGCGTGTGCTTTCGTGGCATGTGGATTTGATCGCGATGGACAGTCGAGGAGGTTTAGAGTAATGTAGACCGTGAGCAGATCCTTAACGGAGTGTTCATGTGCATTGTACGGATTGCTACTCGAATGTATGCAGTATTATTATTTCCCTTCTTACATTGATTTAATGTATAGTTTTCCTCTGGGGCATGTTTAATGTATCTTCGTCAGCAGTTTTGTTAGCTGTTATGTATAACTTGAGCATGGTACCCTGTGGGGGTGGGGGTGGGGGGGGGGAAGCTTGTTTTCATTCAATACGCATGTTGTAATTTATCTGGATGAATATTTTTGCATTTTGTATTAAATTGTGCTTGCATTGTAACATTACACCTGGGCAACATCATTATGCTACTTAGTGTACGTACTGTTTATACTAGAGTTCTCCTAGTTGAAGTAAAAGGAAACCCAACATGATTAAAAGACTGAAATGTATTTTCTTTTTTTCATGTAAAACATTTCTGTTGCCTTTTAGCACGTCTGTACAAACTAAACTATTCCAAATTCTTCTACCAGTAACAGAAATCCAGTAGTCGCATGTTGAGCGTGTGAGGCCTGTGTCAGTATTAAACGTTCATGAAACAGCTTTACGCCTTGCAATTGAGACAGACTTCATCTTAGGAGCGTAAATGTTGCACGATGAATATCACAATGTAGCCTATATGGCCAAAAGTTTGTGCACATTTGACTATAACACTCCTATGTAGTCCTCCCTTTGCTCATAATAATCTCCACTCTTCTGGGAAGGCTTTTCACTAGATTTTGGAGCGTAGCTGTGGGGATTTATGATCATTCAAATACAAGAACGTTAGTGAGGTCAGGCAGTGATGTCAGGAGAGGAGGTCTGGGATGTAGTCGGTGTTCCAGGTCATCCCAGAGGTGTTCAGTGGGGCTGAGGTCAGGGCTCTGTGCAGGACACCCGAGTTCTTCCACTCCAACCTTCACACACCATGTCTTCATGGAGCTCGCTTTGTGCACAGGGGCATCGTCATGCTGGAGCAGGTTTGGGCCTCTTAAATTTCCCAGAGAATGGAAACTGCAAAGCTACAGCATACAAAGAAATTCTATAAAATTGTCTGCTTCCGACTTTGGGGAATAACCACATATGGGTGTGATGGTCAGGGTGTTTTGGCCATATAGTGTGCAGATGGTTATTGGTTAATGGTTTCAGAATCATGAATATTCAGATCTAGTCAGACATGTAAACGATACAAAGACAGAACACCACAGCTTATGGCCGAAATTTTTGCTTTCGCATCGACTTTTTTTTTTTTTTTTTTTTTTTTTTTTTACAGTGCAAACATAGTGTTCTGCGTCAAAATCTTTGTTGGAAGAGGATAATGATCATATACGTGTTCTTAGCCCTTAGTGTACATTAAAGTATTTAACTAGCTAAGCAGCTTGCCATGCTTTATTGCATCTCATTAGCTTTAGCTTTAGCCTAGTCGGTTAGGTTTCTGGGCAGCCAAGCATCAGCGATATGTCGTGTAGCCTCGAAAATGAACCGGTCACTCGATCGATTACTTAAAGACTAAACGGCTGAGGACGTAGTCGACATAGCGGGAGCACTGCCCTTCCAGAGACCGTCTGCGGTGTGGCTAGCTGTTGAACTTCTGCAACTTTCTAATAAGGATGCAGTGCTCCAATTTTTCCATCTCTTATACGATACTGATTAAAAAGAAATTCTGAGTACCAGCTTACACCAGACACTGATCCGATACTAACATCCTTATAGTAACTGAATCTATGTTTAGAAGGCTTCGCTTGTGGCATGAAGCATGGCAGTGTTTGAATTGGAAAGTCCAAGGCAGTGTTTTGGGCCAATAGTTGCCTCATTATCTACAGTGTCGTATTGGTGCATCCCTACTTTCTGACTGGCTTTGAACTTAACATTTAAAATAAAGTCAGCTCCTTCCTTTTGCCTCTGCTCTAACACGTGATGAGATGGACAATCAGAGGGATTCTCAGTCCCGCCCCACGGAAGTAGGCGGGCACAGGCAGGGCTCAGCCAACACCACTACTCATCACAACCCCCATGGAGGCGCGAGGAGAAGAGCGCAGCGCTCATCCCACTCGGAAAGTCATGCCTCAGAAGACCATTTCTTCTTGCCCGATGCTTTCGGGCCTGTGCACGGCTCTAGAGGCGAGATCGTATGGTTCAACAGCAGCATGTACAAGCAAGCCGAGGACTACTTTCAGAACTCGTCGAGCGTGGGGACGAGTCCGAGAGAGCAAGTCGTCCACCGCTCCCTGGTGTTCAGAGCCAAACGGAAACCGACTCAGCCCAGTGGAGAGGAGGGAAAACATATCCGTTCTCGGTCCTACAGCGCTCAGAAAAACCAGCGCTCATCCTCCGAGCCGCGGAGGGGACGCAGAAAGAGGGGTTACTCCGAGACGGAGCATCTCACTCGGAGAAAACGGGACAAGTATGCCATCTTTCAGGGCATAGGCCAAGCTCTCGATTGTCTGCTTGTGTGTTATTAGTTGCATCGTCATTGTGGTTTACAGTGACAAACCATTGAGAAAAAAAAAAATCTAAGCTTCTTCCTGGTTTGTGTGGTTTCTCTCTGCTGCATGAAAACAAAAAGCAAAAAGCCATCCACTGGTAACATGGAAGGTTCTGGGCCTGCACTGTTGAGCTCAGGCCTGGTCAGCAAAAAACAATGAATGGGCTTTACTGAGGTTTTACAAACATTCCCATGTCCATAGATCTGTTTACTTTAGCCTTTATTCCTTAACTTCATGTAACATTTACTAAAAAAAAAAAACAGACAGCAGTTAATTATTTTTTAAAACCCTGAAATTCCATTCTATAGGTATTTGAGGTAAAGTGTGATATTTGAAAGATTTAAATAAATACAAAAGAAAAAAAAAGGGTTTCTCTCGGGTTCTTTGGGTAATTAAGCTCTGTTGTTCAGCTATAAAGAGGTTCTACTTGGAACCTTTTCTGGGAGAAACCCTTGTAGAACCTGTGCTGATTTCCCCAGACAGCATCATCACCAGACTTCTTTAGAGTTGTCCCAATTACGGTTGGGTGATATGGCCAAAAACATCATATCGCAACACTTACGTACATCATTTCACCGACAACTAACAAATCGCCAACAAGGGCTACTATTGGTTCAGAGATTTTTGTCCAAAAATGAAAGTATTATACAAAGAAATGGAGGGGTCAGTTAGTTTTTCCAGTGAGTAACAAAATAACCACTGGTGCCTGGTGGTAATGATGATTCTTAGTAAAGCATATTGTGATGTTATTATATCATGATATTGATAGATTGTCGTTTTAGGGATGTCTCAGTCCTACTTTTCTCTATACCAGATGTATTCAAACTTTTGCCCCCTGAGGCCCACTTCCCAGTTGAACTTGACCTTCCCGCTTGAACTTGGTCATTCTCACCCAGCTCAGGCAATGAAAATAAACAAACAACATTTTTAATGATCTTTATTTGTAACATTTTAGCATTTTAATTGTAGCATTACCATTGTTTCTACAGTGTTAGAGTTAACACTTCTTTGTAAATCTATTTAATAATTTTTCAGTCAAATTTTTTAGTCTTGTTAAAATAGGAGGCTTTCTTTCAAGCTCTGAAAGCTAAAACATTTACATGTATTTTGTAGTACTCCAATGTTAAAATTTGGAGCTCCTACGCAAAATCGCAAAATGCGTAAAGTTGGCAGCTCTGATGCGATTATTTTCAGTGTTTATTTTTTTGGGATTTTCCATCTAACTCATTACCAGTACCCCCTGCACTTATTAGTTTGAATACCTCTGCTGTATACAATACAAACATCAGACATCTGGGTACTGACATATACAAGATACTGATCTGATACAGGAACCTAGCACCTCATTAACATCACGGTGTCCTGCTTTAACACAGTTTTTCTTGTTTGCAGCTATAGATGTGGATTTGTGACTAGTCTTTTCCACAGCTTGACAGAAAATTGCCAGATGGATAGAGGTCTTATTTACTACCTTTTTAATTTATCTTTTAATATAACTTTTAATATATTGTGGTTGGAGTCTTTGGTTAATAGGTGTGAGGCAGTGGCATTAATACTAGTAATGCGTATTAAGCGTATATGTAATTGTACTTGTAATAGTCTTGTAAATATTTATATGTATTCGATGGTATACATCACCAAAAGCACAGAAATGAAGCTTCAGCCTCCACCCTGATCCCCCCAGCCCCCAAAACACACACACACACACACACACACACACACACACATACACACACACACAGCATGGGCTTCAAGTGAATTGAAATTATAGCCTAGACTGCACAATAATTGAATATTTTAGCTCCATGTTTGAAAGCATTCATGTTTTGTTGAGACTTCAGTGTAAAATGTATTTGATGAAGCAAAAAATAAATATGAATTTGTGCATTTGGTTGTCCTGATCAGTTTCGCTCTCACTTGTGGGCCGTCAAGTATCCGTAGTGTTCACGTGACTGGTTAAGTAAAGTATTGACAGCATAAAATTCGTCGGTTGGTCAGATTATAAAAATATCAATCCGCTCGGATACAGATTCAGCATTTCAAGTCATAGTGTGTCATAGTGCAAGTTAAAGACTTGTTTATTTGGTTTCTGTCGTTATTTTTAACCTAGTTACCATGCTCACTATGTTTTCTGTCCTCTATTATCGCAGCAGCATCATGAGTGGACTCCAGTGCCTGGCCCAGGAGAAGATCTGGTTCGACAAATCCAAATATGACGAGGCAGAGCGACGCTTCTACGAGGGAGTGAACGGCATACCTTCGGCTCCTCAGGTACCTTATTATACAAAACTGAAGAGCGGAAATTACTCCAGCTTTTCTCTGTGGCCTCGTGCTCATTGATATTATTCAGAACAGACCCTTATGTAAATCCTGCCTGATAAAGACTTTATGAATTCTGAGATCACACAATAAGCAATATTACGAGTATCAGACTGTTTGTTCAGGTGTTAATTGTCTGTCTGTGGCCAAATCAGGAAGCGCAGTATCTTCTTTCAAAGCTCTTTAATCCCCTAACACATTGCATGGCTGCTCTGTATGGACTCTACCTGCTTGCCCTTGCTCCTGTCTGCCCCTCGCTTGCTTCTTTGACTCGGACTTCTCTATCCGGCTGTACGCTTTCAGGAGACAGACGCTAATGGCTTGCTGCAGGACATGGTTAAAGCCCGCCAGGCTATCCAGCAGTCCCTAGCCGGAGTGAGTAAGCCCCCCTTACCATTCAGATATGTTATTTTGAGTTCTGCTTATGCCGAGTCTGAAATCCTACTTAGGCATATGCTGATATCAAATACCAAACACATCACAATATCCCATTAGCATGCACCAATAAGCCATAACATTAACAACCACTGACGTGTATAACATTGATTATCTCGTTACAATGTCACCTGTGAAGGGGTGGAATATATTAGGCAGCAAGTAAACAGTCAGTTCTTGAAGTTGATGTGTTGGAAGCAGGAAAAATGGGCAAGCGTAAGGATCTGAGTGACTTTGACAAGGGC
>CM074965.1:15425488-15446309 GCA_037577455.1 Pangasius macronema | reverse complement strand
GTCCATATCGATCGCCTCCCAAATTTTCCCCTGATTAATGTTGTTTCAAATTGGTGCTTCTGTATCGTAATTTTATTAAGACACCAGTGCACCGATTCAAATCAGTGAATCTTTATCTCCTACTGAGGTTTAAAACAGAATCCAGACCCGGGACTACATTTCATTTACACAATTAGCAGAGGTACAACTGACAAAACTGCCGTTCCTTTTACCAATCCATCATTTTTAATATGTGACTTGGGTGGCTTGTTAGGTTAATGAGTCCATGAAGCATACCACACCGCTCGCCGCTTGCACAAGAGTGGAGGAGGATGCGAGAAACACAGGACAGACGAGTTCAGCCGGAATGAGCCGTGTGAAAAACGGGGCCCACTCAAAATTATGGAATGAGATTTTTCCACTGCGTCTCAGATTGGTACTGTGCCGTGACTCATTTGTTACCGGCCCACAGCAGTTTTTTTTAAACTTCTTCCATGTGGCAGTGTGAGAGTTAGGTTACCCTGAGAAGATGGGGAAAAGACTGATGCTAAACACGAGGCAGTAAAATAAAAGAAACTAGCTTTCTCTTTCTCTCAGACACACACACACACACACACACACAAAAAGGACTTAAACTTTTGATCAGCTGATGAACAGCCTGTTTGAGTTTAAAAGCATTTTTCAATAAATTGCCTACTCTCTATTTTTTGTCTCTTGCTCTTGTTTCTTCTTTTGGCATTTTGAAGAACAAACCTGAACAACCTGGTTACAATCCACCAGTGCGAAGTGTGAATACTTGTAATATTTTCCCTGGTCTTAAGATTTTGTTCAGGANTATATATATTGCATGTATAGCACCAAGACTCAGCTCTAAAACACCAATTCTGATTTCTTGGGGACTTTAAATGTAAGGTCCAGACATGATTTGGAAATGAAAGCACTAACTCGGCTTCTGTCCACACCTCAGCTACCCAGATTTCAAAATAAAATGAATTATATTTTCCTCATCTCTTGATTTCCACTAGTCAGAAAAGTAATTTCCTCTCTCACATGCCCTCTTAAACCTGGCACCAGTGCTAAATGGCTGTGTGCTTCTACTTTCCTCCTGAATAGCCGCTGAAGAAAAATATGCATAAAAGGGGGGGAAATAATAGCAGGACACTTCTGCATTTGCAAATATGGTTAAGGTTATTATATTTCGCCTTAGGCCTAACAAACTGAAGGGAGCCAGAAGCACGTTTCAGTCTGAATGTTGACCATAAAGCGCTATCACTCCAATTTCGCGTAATACGTGAGCCTGCACTCCAGTCTATGTCTGTAACCTGTGGCTTTTATTGCGCAAATAACCGGAGAAACGGAGGCGATAACACGTCGGTGCGAGTCGCGCGCTCAATTCGACAGCCATATTAAGCGCACGCGAGCCCAAATGAGTTAAAAGTTTCCTCAGAAACCTTCAATTGCAGCCTATAATTTTACCTCCTCCATTTTCCTGAACCTCCTACAGGCTTTATCAGTGCAATAAAACCCCAAACAAGAACATTTCCTTCCTTGAAAACAGAACTTACATTGCCGCAAACCCACTTCAGCACTTTGTCCCACTCACTGCCTCGACAGCCTGCGGTCCAGTCACAAATGCCTCTTGCTCCCTATACAAGCACACTACAGAAGGAAAGAATATGACTTATACACACTAAAGAGTGCACAATATGTCCTATAGAGACTCATTCAGGATTAACACCTCGACAGCTGAACTGTCACTCATTCAGAATTAGCCTCTGCTTACTAAGCGAAGAGATTTAGCTAACTCTAACACAGTTGACTCTTCAGTACGTTCAATAACTTCCTGAACCAAGATGATCAAAAACCTGATTGGTTAAAAGTATGTGTGGGCGTGGCTTAACCAGTGTCTCACCCCCCACCACCCCCGCCCCCCCTAGTTCCCAGTATCATGGCTTCTCCGTTTGTTCGAATCCGATTCGATTCCAGGTGTTGGGAATATATGGAGTCGATTCCAAGAATCGATTCTTTACTCGCTTCTCGATTCCTAAAGAAAACCAGATTGCTGGTTGTCACACCTTTTTTTGGACCACTTTAACTTCTAGCACTTCTAACCAGTAGACTTCACTAGAGATTTATGTTAATCAAACTAGTCAAAAAGTATACTACTTTTTCAAATAATAATAATTCGGCTATTTATTGGAGCCAAAGAGCTTTTTGTTTTGTTTCTGGACTTTCCACTCAGAGACCATATTTTTATTAAAAAATCACAAAGTTGGCATTATTTATAGAGAACTGCACCTCAATTAAACCCATTCAATTCAAGTGGCCAGTCAAATAATGTAGGTTAATAGTTATGATAAGTCAATAATAAATACAATAATTTTCATAGTGTTTAATAAAAGAAAATAAATTTGATGATTCCCTGACCCCTCAGGGTCCTAACACTGCACTGTAAGAACAATGGCCATAGTTCAAATGAGTCAAATTCAAAAGACTCAAATTCAGAATTTAGGAATCGAGATTCAGCTCCAAATCTCTGGAATCAGTTTCTCACCTTGACACTGATTTGGCTCATGTTCTTGCACAGAAGAGACGTCCATGCTTCAAAGATCACTGAGAGTCCCTGGTCCCACTCTGAGAACCATGGCCATATACTGTCTCATCTGAGCAAGGACATGAACTTAATCAGTGTCACTGTGTGGAATCTGTTTCAGAGATTTCAGAGCTGACTTTCAATTCCCAAATCTTTTATATGGACCTTTGACTCTTTTGGCATCCAGTCCCAGGTTTAGTTGTTGCTCATTCAGGTGGAAGCTTGTTGAACAGCTTCATAAATGTGGTCTTTTAGACCTATGTGCTGTGTAGGAAAAAAAAAAAAAGCTGCTCATAGAAACCACCTCGTGAAGTGTAACTCATTATAAAAGCAATGAGGCCAGGACATGGATGAATAATTTAATTACCTGTTGGTAGAAGGCCATATATCTGTATATTAAAGACTGTTCTGCTGTGGAAAAAATAGATTAATTTAAATAGCCTATAAAATAATTCTGCACAATTTTCATTCACTATTTTTTCTTTGTGGCCTTCTTTTTGTCAGTCCACTGCAATTTTTTAGTTCATACTGTTTATTATCTAGTTTAAACACATATACAGTAAGTCTGGGGCATTTGGGAAATAACTGAACTCCTTGGAACCCATTTCTCACAGTAAGTAGGACAAATGTAAACAAATATACAATACAGTAAACAGTCTCAGTGAGCATGTGCCTACTGTAGTCTCAGATTCCTGTTCTTGGCTGCCAGGAGTGGAGCCCATTGCGTTTTCACGTGTTTGCGTTTTGCATTGCTTTTCTGCTCACCACTGTTGTAAAGAGTGATTACTTGATTTACCATAGTCTTCCTGTCAGCTTGACCCAGTCTCACCATTGTCCTCTGACCTCTCTCATCAACAAGACATTTGTGCCTGCAGAACTGCCGTTCAAAGGATGTTTTTTGTTTACTGCACCATTCTGTGTAAAACTATAGTGACTATTGTGTGTGAAAATCACAGGTAATCTGCAGTTTCCGAAATACTCACTGAGTTCACAGAGATTTTCCCCCCATTCTGATGTTTGATGTGAATATTAAGTGAAGCTCTTGACTTCTGTCTGCATGATCTTATGCATTGTGCTGCTGCCACTTGATTGGCTGATTGGTCAACTGTAAGTGCTTCTAATAAAGTGGATGGTGATGTTCTGTAGATGCAATACATGACGTCTGTAGAGGAAGAGATCTAATTGCACTTCAGATGGTAGACCTACATTATATATATGGGTGCAGTCGTGGCCTAATGGTCTGTGAGTCGGCCTTGTAACCCAAAGGTGAACCTGAAGGTCGTGGGTTCGAGTCTCGGGTCCGGCAGGGATTGTAGGTGGGGGAGTGAANTGTGCACTTGGATGGGTTAAATGCAGAGCACAAATTCCAAGTATGGGTCACCACACTTGGCCACAAAGTCACTTCACAATTCTTCACAGTAAAGATGCCCATATTAAGTGTAGCTAGATATGAATGTATAGATGTATAATACGTACTGCAGATTAAGTCATGAATCCTGGATCAGAAAGAAAGGAAAATATATACATCTTTCTAGCCTTTTTCCATCACTCTCTATAAGAACTCCAAAACACCGCACTATAGCCTGTGATCTCTCTTGAAACAGTACGACCTTGAGTTTATCAGGGTGCTGGGAAAACTAATTGGACAAGCCGAGCATCTTCCTCTAAGACATACAGAACATCACTATGATTGATGAATTAGGGGAGACTGAATATAATTTTGACCTTGTCATAGTGCATAGTCTTCCCCAGTCATGTCCCTTACTTCTCCTGCATTGCGCATTATGGTGTGTTTCCCTGTTTTAACACAGAGTTCACACACCTAGAGAAGCACAGCCCTGACTCCATGTCATCTATTATTTAAGGTACATCTATTACATCTATTACTTAGCAGCTGCACTACATACAAATCCCTGCTCTTTTTGGCAGATGATATTTATCCACGCTAACTCATCACGCTGTCAGTCAAGAGGTTAAGTAGATTGTTGGTAGACTATATCGATATTGATCATTTTTAATATTGAATGTAGTAAGACTTAACATAGATGTTCAAAAAATATATATATAATAAAATAGACATTTGTGCTATGTGCATAAAGGCTTATGGTACTTTTGCTGTATATACTATATCTGTTTATTATATTTATACCACAGCACTGTTGAATTCTTGAATCCTATTGGTCAGAAGGTGTTGAGTGAGCTGGTGGTGAGAGGTTTATATTAATAAGCTTGTTCTAATAAGGTTTCTATAGTAGCGTTTCTATAGTAACAACTTACTATACAAGGGATTTCACAGACTTTTTTTAAAGGTCTGACTGTTGATATGGTATAAATTCTCTGTGAGGAGAAGTTTGTTTAGCAATTACAGAAGGAGTCAGCACTTGTCAGCACAGTGTCAGCACTTTGTACCTTTACAGAGGTAAAACTGTTTCTTTTAATTTACCATCACAGGAGAGTCTTCAGGAAAGACGACTTTGCACTTTGTGGTTTCTCGGTAACAGGACAAGCTGCATTTTCTTATCTTATTAAGTACAAGAGAGAGAAAAAAAGAGAGTCTGACGAGCGACAAATGTTTATACGTAGCTGCTATAATGTAAGTGATAACAGGAACTAACTTGTTTTGTGGACGTACCACAACATTAAATGTAGCAATAGATGGATAAAAATGATGATGTGCTTCTTTAATTAATACGAAATTGTAATCATTGGCAAAGTGTTGTAGAGGAATACATCACTTTAGGATGTGCTTTTATAGAAAAATAATCAACTTTGGGGTAATAACAGGTAGTGCATGCCTCATCACAACACCCAGTTTTTAATTATTTTCCTTTAACAGCAGAATTCATAAACAGAATTGCAAAATATGTTTGCATGTTAATATATTCTATAAAACAAGAAGACACATTTCACATGCATACTGTATCGCTAATTGTAAATCCTGTAGCATATGATTTCTATGTGCATTGCTAACTACTAATTAATCACAGCTTTTATGTCTAATGTTCTGGAAACGGCTGAATTAAAATCCCTTCAAATATCGAGGCAGGCAAACTTCATTTCAGGAACAGATAAAGCTCATATTCACTGCTCAGATATTTCTTTTCGAGGAGCTCGTCACAGTTCGGCCTTGACTGCCTGCCACTTAATCAGCAGCAGACTGAAGAGCTTTTGAAAAGCTGCCGTTCATCACGTTAATGGGGACGCATCGATTGTGGTGCAATGTGCCTCTGAAATAGTAATGATGCGAATTGAGAAATCACAGATCGGAAAGCAATACGGAGATTCAACGTTCCAGAGCCGTGTTGATGGATATTGTTTAGTGGGCGGCGTGTTGGCACTCGCCTCTAGAATTATTAATAAATATGCACACAAATTATAATTACAACTGAATTCATTCTGCACAGACAAATCCATTGTTTTTTAAAACGAGAATTTTGCTAGGAGCTTCCCATAATGTTTGATGAGAACATTACACCAAGAACCTGTAGATACTGCAGAGGCAATTGTCTATGTTGAGCGTTCAGTTTTTCAACAGGATTTACGTCAGGAGCGGTTATGAAATCTTAATTCTGTAGTCTGTGAGCCATTTTTGTATAGCTCTGGAGGAAAACTCAATTATTGCCCTCATGTTCCTCAATTTAGCTATTACTCAGCGATTACCCAATTTTCCCGTCTCAGAAGCAGCAGCCGGATTTTACTTTTCATCCTGCACTTGACAGAGGCCATTGGTGATAACAAGGTTGCCTGGGTTTTTAGACACAAAAGTCAGGAACATCACATAAACACCATATTACTCACAAACACTCTGTTTTTTTTCCCCCTCTTTCACTCTTGAATATTCCAAATTTTTGTACTGCGTCCATGGTTTTATCTTAACCTATAGTCAAATAATTGCATTTAGAGTATTTGTGGTTCAATGAAAAACAGCACAAGGTGTCTCTCAATGCTAAAACATGTAAAAAAATAATAATAAAAATAAATAAATAAATCTGTGAAGAATGTTCTTGACAAGTTGCTTTTAAAAATCAAATCACAAGGACATCTGAAAAGAGAGTTATACATAAGATCTGCTTGATGTAAGAGAGTGTCAGTTGAAAAGGCAACCATATTACCTGTTACACAGGAATCCGAATTACATTTCAGAACAGTGCTGATCATGACCAGAATGATTCAGTGTAAACAAAGAAACTGTTTGCACTCATGTATTAATTAACGCATTACATCATACAGAATTATAAAATGATGTTTCTAAGCTAATATGCAAGCAGGCTCAAGTTAGCAAGTAAGCAAGCAGGTTACTGTCTCAGCAGGATAGAATGCTACTAAGCAATTAGGATAGTATTCGAGTAGGCAAATATGTTAGTAGGCTAGTATGCATCATGGTTATAGTTCTAACTAACAACTAACATGTTGTACTATTGTGCACATAGACTAGTTTTCTAGTAGTCATGTAGGCTAGTATGCACTTATATCAGTATGGAAGAAGGCAAGTAGGTTATAATACAGACAGACAAGTATGCCAGTATACAAATAGGCTAATCATGTTAGTATACAAGTAAGCTGGTATGGTATTATGCCAGTAAACTATTATTCTTGTATGCAAGCCGGCTAATATGCTAGTAGGGAATTGGGGAATTATTACTTTGCAAGGAGGCACGAATGTTAGTAAGCTAGTATGCAAGTAGAGTACTATTCTAGTAGATAAGTAGGCCAGTATAGTCATAGACTAGTGTGCAAGTAGTTTATAATACAGATAAGCAAATATAATAGTTTCATGTCATGTAGGCTAGTGTGCACTTAGGTCAGCATGGATAGCCAAGTAGGTTATAATATGGATAGGCAAATATGCTAGTATTATGTTAGTAAGCTGCTATGCTTGTATGCAAGCAAGCTAATATGCAAGTAGGGGAGTAGGCTACTTTGCATGAAGGCAAGTATACTAGTTAGTAAGCTAGTTTACAAGTATACAAATAGGATAATGCTCTAGTAGTCAAGTCGGAGGGTATGGACATAGGCTAGTATGCATATAGATTACAATACAGATGCTAGTTTGCAAGTAGGCTAATATTCCTAGTAGGCAAGTAGGCTATTGTGCACATAGACTAGTTTGCTAGTAGCCATGCAGGCTATGATATATACTTAGATTAGTATGGAAGTAGGCAAGTAGGTTAGGGGAGTATACTTGTTTGCAAGTAGGCTAGTAATGTTAGTACACAAGTAGGCTAGTATAGTATTATGCCAGTAAGCTACGCTATGCTAGTATGGAAGCACATTAGGCTAGTATTCAAGTGGGTATATATGTTAGTAGGTTTGTAATGCTAGTATAAGTAGGCTAGTGTGTTATTATGCCAGTAAGCTAGTATGCAAGTAAGCTGCTATGCTATTATTCTAGTAAGCAAGTATGTTATTAGGCTAGTAATGCTAGTTTCAAGTGGACAAGTATGCTGTTATACAATAAGGATGATATTCTATTAGGAAAGTAGACTATTTTGCTGGAAGACAAGAATTCTAGTAGCCTAGTGTGCATTTTGACTACTATGCAAGTAGGCTAATATGCAAATAGGCTAGTAGGCAGGTATGCGTTCCTGAATACTAGCATATTTGCATAGCTAACTAGCTTGCTTGATTGCAACCTCGCTCACCTTGTAGCTTTCTTGCATACTTCCATACTGTCATACTAACACACTTACAAACTTTCATGCTTGCATACCAGCACATTTGCCTATTTGCATCTCTGAGTACTAGAATATTTGCATACTTCGCTATTATCATAGTAGCATACTTGCAAACTACCACACTTGGCCACTATATTTCTCAAATATGTTCATACTAATATACTACATGCTAATATAGACTACTATGAAAGTAACCTAATTGGTTACTAACATACTTGAATACAAGTATACTGACATACTAATCTACTAGCATACTTGCATATTAGGAAGTAATTTTTGAGCACATCCTTTTCTGGAAGGCAAAACATTACAACCAGCAAACGAAAGAAATTGTTATGTTACATTCCCTAGACAAGACCTGGAATAGGGTAGGGATGTTCTTGCTGACAGCCATATAATTGAATTTCACAAAATGTATTGACGTCTGTGACATTTCTACAGTCTGGCTTCAGATGATAACTTGTCATCAAAGACACCGCTTGGACATTTGTATTTCTTAACCGCCTCCACCAGCTCCCTGAGGACGAATGTAATGCAATGTCCTGACGTGGCATGTTCCTTGTTCTAAAAGGTCACAGTTCTCTCCTGGGTCTTACAGGAGCTATCACACAATTTTTACAGACTCGTGCAGGACAGCTGTGTGATCTTGTGGAGGATAATAATGCAAAGAGGACCACTGTGTTTTCTTTAACCCTCATCATGTGCCAATTTCGGTGTGCAGTCCTGCAGGCACTGGTGTGGAGGATGAAGAGGTGATACTAAGTAAGGATACTCTCGGGATCCAGTGATGCAGGAGATATTAATAGGTGTTGTTTGTGTTCTGCCGGTGATCCGAATAATTGCCTGATGATTGGAGATGTGTTGTAGTACAAGTTGGTAATGCAATAAAGATATTGCTGCTTTCCTTGTTTCGGGCTACCAGCTGCCAAAGCACAGGCCAAGCTGGTCAGATTGGTAGAAATGAAACAGGTTAAGTTAATAATGCTATTAAACTTATTTTTAAGAAGATCATACAGCAGAAAGGATAAAATCTCAAAAACATATCCATCAATTCAGGCAATTAATTAAGGAAACTAGCGAATAATCACCAGCTGGCGAGGATGCCCTCCCAGTTTGACCAACATAGCCTACGTTTTGGCAGCCGGTAGCTGGAACTTTTTCAAGCTGAATTTTTCAGCACAGTTGTTCTTGGCTAAGTCTTATTTCTAAAAGAGATTTAGAAAAGACTAAACTTCTCTAATCATGGTAAAACCGATCAATAAAAATGTTATTGTATGTGCTGACTAGCCCTCTACCACACCTTACTGCCATAAGATATTCACGGATTGACCTTAGCTGTACAAATAAACCACTGAAAAGTCCTTGAAGAACCCTTTTAGTAAGAATTGTACTGATTGTGTTCTTGGACGAGGCCATGTAACATTTAAATCTCCTCAGTTTTCCTTTCTCCCATGCTAAAAACCTCTTCAGATTTCTGTTATCAGTTACCTGAAGAAGAGTTCAGTGTCACCTGGTTTTGCACAAACAATTGGTAGGATCAGTGATTACATTTTCAGAAGATATTACAGAATTGTTTTGTTGTTTTGTGTAAAGGTTTAGAAACCACTCATGCCTTTTTTTCTGGTAGGTTATCTCACATTGGCCTGGAGTGGCAATTCACCGCAATTCCAGAGCTCACAAAAGCAAGCATCATGAGTGTACTTTGTAGATAGTCACTTTGCCTCTCTATCTAGTGTCCTTGAGGCAAAAAAAAAAAAATCATCATCATCATCGATTGTTTAATTATTGTTTAATTTGCATTCGCTTCTCCTCTTCAGGGTCTCCTCTTCAGGGTCTCCTCTTCAGGGTCTCCAGAGCATCCCGTCCAGTGTGTATTCTCGCCTCACATCCAGTGTCTCAGGAAAGGTTCTAGATCCACGATGACCCTGAAGAGGATAAAGCTCTAACTGAAGAATGAATGAACTATTTTTAAGTGCTTTGATATTCGTATTATTCATAGATTTAGTTTATTTGCTCACTAAACTTCACTCTTATCTTGAATTGAACTAAGATTTCTCATTATGTGATTATTATATAAAACCCCTTAAGCCTATTTCTAGACATATTCACTCATTTTAAGCATAAAAACAATCATGTTCAATTAGTGTTCTTTTTGAAATAAGCCAAATTATCTGCCACTTGTATAAGACAATTTCTCAATTCAAATCTCATTGCATCTATTGTTTGTGACTGTGAAGAATTAATAATAAAGCTATTCCTACTTTTACTAAGGGTGTCAGGTGCATTCTATGTTTTGATATACAAGTAATGGTCTATATGATCTTTAATGCATACACACACACACACACACACACACACACACACACACACACACACACACACACACACAAATCCTTGGCTATTTCATTAGGTCACTGAGTAGCTGACATCTATTATTTCCTCTGCGTATGTGTGTGTGTGCATATGCATGTGTGTGAGTGTACATGTATGTGTGTGTGTGTGTGTGTGTGTGTGCTGTAATTCCTTTTCCACCCTAAACCAAGATTACTGAAGAGAGAAACATCTGTCAGGCCCACTTCTCCTCACATTGTCCTCCTTTTGTTATGCCCAACCTTTCACTGCCTAGACTGCAGTCATTAATTCTTCATTACTCTGGCGAGATTATAATGCCTGAAACCATTTTGTCTAAAAAGAAAAAAAAGGATATGCACATTACGGCGCACACACACACACACACACACACACACACACACACACACACAGTTTTATTGTTTAATCACCCACACAGCCATATTCTCTCTCCAGGTCTCCTTAGATATTGATAATGCTATGCTGTGGGCAGAAGAGAGGCTGAATATATATATATGTGTGTGTGTGTGTGTGTGTGTGTGTGTGTGTGTGTGTGTGTGTGTGTGTGGGTGTGTGTGTCCAAATGCAATGTGCGCATCATGCTGAGCTGGGTGTCACCGCCTCCATGTTCTCCTGACATTTATATCTGATGTTAATTACACTGATCTGGGTTGACATGGATCAACACAGCCCAGGGGCTTTACAGGCTCTTATCAAGAACACACACATACACACACACAAACACACACAAACACACTTCCACTAATATATACACTCACTTTATATGTACTGCATGCATGCAGAGTTTTGTATAAACAGAATCTCATCATGCATACAAATCAATCATAGTCTACTACATACACACAGTATATACTTGGATTTCTAAAAGCATAAGCTCATCTCATATCCAACACACAGTCCCTAAAGAGCCTGAACTATCCAGAGACCATATTCAAAGGCTTCAAATGTGGGTCAGCTCATCTCCCTATGGCAGGCTTCGATCACCACCGCCTGCTCTCTCCCACTCAGACGTTGATGTGACCCAAATATTAACAATTCTCCAGCTAGGGAAAACTCCCAAAGCCCTCAGAGCAGAGATAGATGAAAACCAATAGACAGGGTTCCAGTCAGGATGAAGATAAAAGATTGACTTTCTAAAGTCTCCACTTTTTACCTACTATTTCTTCTCAGGCAACACAGTAGGTACAGTAGCACGGAGCACTGTATGAAATATTAAACAGTAGCTAGACCTGATATACTGAACGTCCAACAAAGTTTGAATGAAGAATGAAATGAAGAATGAAAAATCGCCATGCTTCTATCCCCATTCAGTTCCAAATGTTCAATTCAATTATATTTTATTTATATATTGCTTTTAACAGTATGCATTATCACAAAGCAGCAATTTTAATCCATATGTAGATTTAGCTCCCTATTGAGCAAGCCAGAGATGACACGAGCAAGGAAAAAGTCCCTGGGACCTACACTGATCTTCAGAGGCTCTGTATACAGGATGTCTGATCTGTTTTGCACACTTTTCTGGCCACATGCTTCAGAATCTTGAAGGTTTGCAATCAGCTTGTTCCTCAGTGGAAATGTCAGAGACAGGGGTTTTATTAGCATCTATACCACCACCTTTAAACACAAGCACATGCCTTTAATCCTGAAAAAAAAAAAAGGGGCTAGAAAATGTGGACTGAAGAAGGAACTAGCATTTGTTTTCTTTGCTAATTCAATGATACATGAATGAAAAGATGCAAACATTGAGCTAAACATTTAATATGAGTCTAACATGATATTTACAACTAGATCTAGTCATATATTGCTGTATATTTGGCAGCACTCGATCAAACACATTATTATTTTGCATTTTATTTTTTTTCTATTGTGACCTGACAGTTCACTGTGTAAGTAAGTTAATGAAACTACAATATACTAAATCAAGGACAAGGAATCGTAATGTAACTCATGTCTTCTCAGGGATCTTTGTTCTTGCCATGGTCACCTCATCGAGGATCTAAATCTCTATCCAGATTTTCTGCAACAGTATCTATTGTTGAAAGTGCTATTCAAATGAAATTGAATCAAATTCAAACGAAAGATCTAGATTTAAAAGAAAGTTTGTTGGAAACTGTTGAAGCCTGTGTCTCCAATGACCATTTCCTGTCCATGTTGGTGGTTCTTGGTCATGAAACATACCAGACTCTGGGGATGGTTTTTGAGGCAGAGGACAGTAGCCATGTTAAGCACTCCATGCTGAAGTGTGTGTACAAATTCACAAACCCCACTGGATTTCCTAA
This sequence comes from Pangasius macronema, assembly GCA_037577455.1. Lineage (NCBI taxonomy): Eukaryota > Metazoa > Chordata > Actinopteri > Siluriformes > Pangasiidae > Pangasius > Pangasius macronema. Next base: position 15,433,413 of record CM074965.1, on the reverse strand, counting down.
AGAAGTCCATCCTCCACGCTGGTGCTGACTCAGAAACCCACTGCACACAACACAACACTCTCACCACCCTCATCGATTCACCACCTACAAGCAAAACATTTCCTTTACCAAGACATTTCCTTTCATCCATGCTCCATTTTGTGATCATGAAAAAAATCACCTCCAGGGCTGAACTCACTATTGTAGTCCCAGTGTTCATGTTATGCCATTGGCATTTAGAGCTTCGCAATGTGTAATGACAATGAAATTGAAAGTGCTGCAATAAAAAGCCAGGATCACATCACCATGGATACCCAGGTTTTATGTGAGCACCGTCTCCAGAAAGCTCCATTCTCAATTGTTGGTCCTTCACCTTTCTTCATTGATTAAGAAAGAATGGCACTCAGATGTGACCTATCTAAGGACAGACACTCTGTTGGTCCCCTCTGGCCTTGAGGGAGACGCCAGGATGTCGATCACTTGCAGTGTGTTTGTTTCAGGCTTCGCCTTAATTAGCAACATGGATGTGCCAAAAATACGCCTGGTTAAGATCACTGAAGGTGAAGTGCGTTTGTTCTTCCGCCACAGCATGCGTGGGAGGACCATCATCATGATCATCTAGGCACTCCCACAAACGCGCACACACAAAGCTGGGTACAAAGAGGTCATCTATTTCTAAAAGCAGACTTACAAAAGCTGTACAATACCATTAAAATATGAACAGCGTAACCATGACAACGCCTTGAAATCATTTTTTTTTACCTGATAGTCAGTGGAACACTAAAATGTAGCTTGTTGTTTGTAATCAGATTGTATAATGCCGAGGGGCATTCAAACACAAAAATGTCAGTTTCTAACCAGAACTTCAAGGAAGCTTTAACCACATTCAGTACAAATGCAAACATCTGAGTTTAAATGTGAGGAAAAAAAATACTTACCCATCTTTAACCCTTTGGATAAAAGAAATATGCTTGTTATTATCAAAAAACTTACTTACACAATGACACAATGACACATAAAAGTCATATTTTTTATTTTGTTATAATGTACTCATAATTTGTATGGTTATTTATATTTGTATTGCTGTTATATACTGTACTAATCAACTGTAAAAATGTGTTTGGAACATTGTGTAATGTCATACACAAATGCACCTATGATTTTTTGAACTGAAATTAAAATTTGTGCTCCGCAAAAGAGCAATCGAAAATCTGAAACTGAACTGAAACTGAACATGTGAAAGTGCATTTAATCAGTTTCTAAAAACCAATCAGTCCGTTTTTTAATTCACTAATTAATTTTTAGATTTGCTTTCTAAATAACATCTGGCCAACTTTCAGGCAAAAACAGTTGAACATAAAATCTCAAAATTCAATTTCAGTGAAAACTTCCATTTCAGATTGTATAATAGTAATTCAGAGCCATATATGAATCATACTAAAACCCTTAAATCTCAGTGAATTGTGGTAGAATGTAGAATTTAGATTTATTGTTAAGAATGAAGAGGAAATAATACATGTGCAGCCATTTTATTATGCAAGGCTGATTCATAATTTGTGAAACATAACCATTAAAAGAAGATCAGTGTTGAAGAAACACCTATTGTAGCACTGAATTTGCTTTAAATAGTTCACTATGATTATGATTATGATTATGACTATGATTGAATTTTTACAGTTAGCCAGGATTACGTCTTGTGCAGAGTGCATTCCTGCCTCATGCTCAGAGTTCCCGGGATCAACCAAAAACTGGGCTGGGATAAAGTGGTTACTGAAGGTGAATTAAGGAAAATTTGCTCATAATTTTACAACAATTAATAACACTCTAATAGCTTTCAGGATACAACACTTGGGTGGGTAGCATATCTCATATCTCCATGGTCCCCAGTTTGATCCTGACCTCAGGTTACTGACTGTGTAGAATTTCATCTGCTCTTCCCTTGTTTATCTGGGTTTCCTCAGGGTCCTCCAGTTTCCTCCAATCTCAGAAAAACATGCCGGTGGATCGTTTGGCAACTCTAAATTACTCCTAGATGTGTGTATGGTGCCCTATAATGGACTGTCATGTAATTCAGCTTCTATTTCTGCCTAGCGCCCAGTGTTCCCAGGATCTGCTGTGACCCTGACCAGGATAAAGTGCTTAGTGAAGAATGAATGAATGATAGATCACTTGTCACTGAGGTAGTATCATATATCAGTATAGTGCCATAAATTCGACCAGTGAAAGGAGCATGGTAAGCTTTAAGTGTTCCTGTAAGTTGTTCCATATTGTAGGGGCATTAAATTTAAAACCTTTTTCCCCAGCTCAGTTCTAACACAGGGAACAACAAGTAGAAAAAATGCCCTCTAATGTACGTTTTTTACAGAAATTATGGATGGCAAATAATTAGGTAACAAACCACATATAGATTTATAAATAAAACAGTACCAGTCTGATCACCGTCGTAAGTCCAGAGGTGGCAGTTCAGCCTTAGCATAAAGAGAACAGTGAAAATAAAAATAAAAATAAAAACGTAAAGCGCTGGGATAAAGGGTGTCTAGTTTTTTCAAATATTGCATTGGGGCATGCATATATATTACCATAGTCAAGTATAGGTAAGAAAGTTGTAGATATCAAACACTTGGACAAAAGCAGACTGTGAATATTGTAATGCCTGTGAGGCACAAGATGCAATACAATACATAACTGAATCAGCAGCATAGAGACACTGAGCCTTTGGAATATTGTCAGAAATATAATTTGTATATAGTGAGAATAAGACTGGACCTATAATTGACCCTTGAGGGACTCCCTTGATAACTGGTAACACAGATGACTTTAAAGCCTCGATCCGTACACATTGGGTTCTGTTGGGAAGATAATTAGCATACCAACCAACAGCTAGATTGGATAACCCAATACCAGGGCTCTGTGCAGGTCACGGGAGTTCTTCCACTCCAGCCTTGGCAAACCATGTCTTCATGGAGCTCTCTTTGTGCACAGGCGCACTGTCATGCAGGAACAGGTTTAGTTCCAGTGAAGAGAAATTGTAATGCTACAGCATACAAAGACATTCTATACAATTGTGTGTTTCTAATATTGTGGCAACAGTTTTGGGAAGGTCTGGGTATAGGTGTAATGCTCAGGCATCCACAAACCTTTGGCCATGTACTGTAGCTTCTATACTAAATCAAATCATGTCATTTTTTTAGTGCAAGATCACTATCTTAAATTGCTATCTTGCTATCTTATTACACTAGCTTGTAATTTCACTCTGTGTTTTTGGCTGACCATTCACCTCAGACCTACTTTCTGTCACAGCTAGCTAAATGCTAGCAAGCTAACTAGTCCCTGACTATAGACAGTATACTAGCCTACATGGGGATGTGACAGTGCTTGCTACTGATGAAATGGCTTCATTTTTTACTGAGATTTCTCCATATGCTACATTTACAGCATAATGACTTAACCTTGTGTAACATATACTTGTACGTTTCCTTTATTCCTGACAGTGAAGGGGCGAATAAGCACCTGTTTAATATGTGTGGTTATATTTCAGTATGTATAAACACAGTGTCCACACATTTCATTTGGACAGATTTGCCTGTTTAAACACTGTCTGTGTCTGGAGATTTATTCCGTGTTGTTAACATTCATGGCCGTCTCTTATGGAGTCGGAGTAATTAGCAGGGTCGGTGCTTGTACACTTTAAGTGGCTGGTGTTAGCTACTTATTGAACACTCCACAGCTCTCCTGCACTTCACGCTCGTTTCCACGTTCAGACGTGGTCACGTTCAGGCGCGGTCACGTGCCGCTCTGCGTAGTGCTGAAATTCCCACTGCTCATTTCTGCACTCTGTGTGTAAGTGAGCTCTTCAGATGAATTAATCACTGCACACTGGTAGAGGTCACATTTATCCCAATTATATCTTCAACGATTGCACCCAGTTATTTATTTATTATTTTTAATTAATTACAACTTAGAGGCACATAGAGTTTTTTCCCCTTTAACTTTCTTATGCACTACAGAGCTAGTATTGGGGTACAGAGGTCAAAGGTCATAGAGGTAATGATGTAAGCAGACAGACAGANAGACAGATAGATAGATAGATAGATAGATAGATAGATAGATAGATAGATAGATGTTTTATTCCATATTATGACTGTTTATTTCTATTAAATCTATTTATGCATGTATGTATGTTTGCTTATACTTTTAGACACTTGCTTTATTTCTGACTGCTTCTAGTTTTAGCATTTGTTTGCTTTTCAGTTCAGCTCGGTCTGTTTTCAAATTTGAAACTGTTCACATTTGTTTGTTTGTTTGTTTGTTTGTTTGTGTAATATTCTGATATTTTCCGTGTCTGTATGTATGTTATACACGCTTATACTTTTCGACACTTGCTGTCTGTTGACTTCTGGAGTTCTATCCCAGCTTCTGTATTAAAATGCTGAAATTTGAACAAAGGGGTATGGTGCAAGAGAGCAAAACAAGCCCTGATTTCTAAAGAACAGCACGCGCTGCTGACACGCGCCGCCAGGTTCGGCGCGAGCCTTTGACGTTACGGACGTGCGTGAGCAGCGGCGGCTGGTGCGGAGCGGTGCGGTGCGGTGCGGAGAGGAGAGGAGAGGAGAGGAGGAGGAAGAGGGGGGTAGGGTAGGGGGTGGAGGAGGGGGAGAGGGGAGAGGGGGGGAGGCTGCTTGACAAAGGAGAGAAGGGGAAACGGAAGGGCGAGAGCGCGAGAGGGAAACGAGGTGTGAAATCCGCGGTCACCGCCAACGAGGACGCCGGATGTCTTGCGCTCAGAAAGGACAAGCGGGTGAGAGGAGAGTGAGAGTGAGAGGAGAGTGAGAGGACTGCAAGAGGAGTGTAAGACTGAGACTGTGTGTGTGAGAGAGAGAGAGAGAGAGAGAGGGAGAGACCGTGGACGCGTATCTGATCTGAACACCGACAAGTGACTGACGTTCATTCGGTGTTAGTGAAGGTGGACGCAGCGAGCGGAGTGCGGGGTAACGCGGCTCTCTCAGCGCCATCAGAGGGACAGACCTCTGGCCTTTAGGCACCAGATGACAATCGGTTTGATTTTTCAGCTCTGAAATGTCCAGGCGTGCGACCTGAATCCACCGAGAGCGGAGAAAGCACGGAAACCGCGATAAGGCGACACAGCAGAGCACTCAGCACTCACCGCCTGACAGCCAGGTCGGTTTTTCACTCACCTCGTGCTGTGGGATTCTTATTCTGCCTTTATTTAAATCCACAGTCTTATAATGCATTAACCATGGCGTTATGCAGCCTTAGTGCATGAAACATGACTGAAAGTACAAGCTGGTATAGCTGCAACACTCTGATGTGTCTGCGTGGTGAATGTGCACTGAGTTTAATGTTTAATATTGTTATTTATTTACTTATTTACTTATTTATTTCATATAACCCTACATATATGTATGACTGCAGCTGCACAGCAGGCGTTAAAAATGCAGGCAAAGCAAAACAGAGTACATCTGACCGAAGTGACCATCCACCACCGATACACAGCAGTATGGAGTTCTGCCAGAGAGAGGGAGAGAGAGAGGGAGAGAGAGAGGGAGAGCGGGAGAGAGGGAGAGAGAATGTAGGAGAAGAAGGTGAAAATCAGAAAACAGAACGCAACAATAACAAGAGAAAGGAAGAAACATAACAGGTGAAGGAGAGAGGGAGGAAGACAAAGACAAATGAACAGAAAAGTACAGCGGAATGTGAGAGACGAAAATTATAAATGAAGGGAGGAAAGACTGTACGAAAGGAGTGAGAAGGAAGAGAAGAGAAAAGAAGTATGGAGAGAACAGAGAAGAGTTCTGGAAGACTGAGAGGGAATGAGAGAAAGAAATGAAGCAAGAGAGCAAACATGGGCAAGAGAGAGAGAGAGAGATAAAGTGATATTGGGATGGAGAGAGTGAAGTGGAAGAGAAAGAAATGAGAGATGAAAAGAGACGGAAGCAAGGAAACAGGAAGAAGGGGAAAGAAGAAGAGAGTGATTAAAAAGAAGGGAAAATGGTGAATAGGGGTGAAGAAGCATGAGTTGAGGAAAGAGGAACTAAGAAAGGAAGAAAACAGAATGAAGGGAAGCAATGAGAGGATACAGGAGAGAGAGAGAGAGAGAGAGAGAGAGAGAGAGAGAGAGAGAGAGCGGGAATGGGAGATAGAAGAACAACAGTGAGGGACAGATGTTAGGAAATATGAGAAGAGAGGAGTGAAAGAAGGTAAAGAGAAAAATAACGAGGTTGTAGGAGAGTGTCCTTAAAGAAAGAAAAGATGAGAGGGAGGAATAAAAGAGTGTGAAGGGAGAGAGCGATGAAAAGATGAAAATGGTAAATAAGAAAGAGTGGGATGAGGAAAGCAGAATAAAGGACATCAAGAAGGAGAAATGGAAAAAGGAAAAGAAAGTATAGAGGAGAATGAGCTAAAAGAGAGAGAAGATTGAATGAAGGAAGGAGGAGTAAGAGGAGAATAAAAATATGGAGAAAGGGAAGAGGAGGAAAAGCAAGGGAAAAAAGGAGGAAGGAGAGTACAATGAAAAAGTGGAATGAATAAAGGAAAAGAGGAGAAGAGGAGAAGAATGAAGAAATGAAAGAGGAAGTGAAGAAGGAAGGAAAGAGAGTAAAGTAGAAGGAGAAAGAAGAAAGAAGGAGATGAGAAGGAAAATATAGGGAGAAAGAGAGGAGATGAATGAGTGTGTAAAGAAAAAAAGAAATGGACTGAAAGAGATAAATGGAAAATGGAAAGAGAGTTAAAAGAGAGGGAGAGTATAGAGAAACAAAACAGGATAGAAAAGAGCAAGAGAAAAGTGTGAAGGCGGAGAGATGGGGAAAAAACAGGCAAGAACAGTGGGATGATAAAGGAGTGCCATGGGGAAAGGAAGAACAAAAATCGTGAGAAGAGAATATAAAGACAAGGAAAGAGAGTGGGATGGAGGAAAGTTTAATAAAGGAGGGAAAGAAATGATGAAGTAAATAGAGAGAGTGAAGAGAGAGAGAAAGGAAAAAAAGAGGAGATGAAGGAGGGTGAGCTGAAAGAGAGAAGATTTAACAAAAATATGGAAGATAGGGTGGTACGGGAATGTGATGGAAGATTTGAGAGGAATGGTGGGGGGAAGAAAAAGAGTGAACAGAAAAAAGGATGTGAGGAAACATGGAAATATGAAGAGGATGAAGGAAGTGAGGGGAAAAGACGAGAGACAGAGGACAGGAGAAGAGTAAGGAAATGAAAGAGAGGGTTATGGGAGAGAGAGAGAGAGAGAGAGAGAGAGAGAGAGAGACATGAAGGAAGGAAAGACTGAATGAAGAGAGAGAGAGAGAGAGAGACAGAGAGACAGAGAGAGAGAGACATGAAGGAAGGAAAGACTGAATGAAGAGAGAGAGAGAGACAGAGAGAGAGAGACATGAAGGAAGGAAAGACTGAATGAAGAGAGAGAGAGGTTGAGAGAGAGAGAGAGAGAGAAGAGGGAAACTTCACAAAGGAAGGAAGGAAGGAAAAAAGTTGAGGGAAAGACAGGAGAAGGGAGGAACGGAGGAGGAAGAGCGCACTGCAGGGGGCAAAGGGAACAGCTTATTGGCCATTTGTTGAGCACAAAGCAGCCTCTCAAGTAGATGGATGAGCAGTGACAGGAAGTGAAGAGGTGAAGCTGTTTCCCATCCATCTCATCAGACTGGAAGAGGACGTGAGAAGATAAAACTGATCACATGTCAACAGCGGAGAGCATAAATCATAAAATATAAAACATCATCCTAACAATACAGGCAGTACAGCAGAAATAAAGAATAACCCACATGGTGGTATACTTTATAGGAAAATAATCAACAGTGGATTAAAGTCAAATATCATATCAATATATAGCTATATGCTATATGGCCAAAAGTTTGTGGACACCTGACCATCACGCCGATATGTAGTTCTTCTCCAAACTGTTGCCCCAAAGTTGGAAGCACACA